>CM076581.1:534910267-535051994 GCA_034641835.2 Pinus albicaulis | reverse complement strand
GGATCGACATAATACACGTTGAAGCTCCCTCATCAATCACAGTCCGAAAGATCGGTCTGTTTTTTACTAATACTGGAATTTTGAAAGCCATTTGGTGAGGTAGGCGAGGTGTACTATTCTCTAAATCAAAGATTATTAGGTTTGAGTCCTGAATATCGACAGCTCCTATGGATAACAAAAGTAATTTACGCTGTGCTGGACACGATTGCAGCACTTCCAAAGCCGACATTGCTGAAGGGGAAATAGTTAAGTCCTCAACAATGTTTTAATTCTGAGCAGCTCTCGCATGTGGATTGAAAGCTGATTTATGAAGAACACCTTTAGCAGGCGGTTTGATTACTAAGTCTAGATTGTGTTTCTTGATCTATAGTGGACCAGAAACAGGAGGAGGTGTAGTTGATGTGTTTGCACTAGAAGATTATACTTCTTTACCATCAACAGGATTCTTACTACCATAATCTTGCGATAGCGTCGCAATCTTGACATTAGACATCATTAGAATAGGTTCTTCTGAGGTATTCGAGGTAGAACCAACCATCTTACTATATTGAGTGGGAAAAGGATCCTTCAAGACAGTAGGTTGTTATGAACCTTTAACGAATTCTGAAACCTCTACTCAATGTGGGAATTCTTTAGTAATATGATCCTTGTCGCAAATGTAACAAGGATAGCGAGGCTTGCGTTTTTCATCATTAGATTCATTTTTATCAATTTTATCTTTTGAATTCTTTTTGTTTTTATTCTTCCCTTTCTTTTTACTGTCGGATTTAGATTTGGACGTAGATGTCTCTACGACATGAATGTCGGCAGAAATTTTGGGGGAAGACTCTCCTTTCGGGGAATCAGGTAAAGTTATAATAGGAGAAGAATTATTTGAAGATTTCTTCTTTCTTTTAGTATTGACTGTACCAATCATACCATCAGCGGCATGAGACCCTGAAAGAGCTGCAGTTATTTGACCTTGTTTTGGAAGATCAGGGATTTTTTCATGTAAAGTACCTGACTGTGTATAGACGAGGTCAAGGTACTGAGCTTAAGCAATGACTTGCTCCTCAGTAAAAAATTTGACCTTAGCTACATCTTCAGTGATTTTGGGTAACAATGATTTAACAAACCATTCCGCCAAAATTTGATCCAGAATGTAAACTTTCACCGAACGCCTTCTACGTCGCCATTCATAAATATGATCAGAAATATATGTGGACGTGGATTTCTTTAGTGAAGTCAATAGTTCCGTGCCATTGTCGTATCTGACAGGCAACTGAAAATGAGTCAAGAAGGCAATTGCTAACTGATTGAAATTATTAAAAGAGCCTCGTGGTAACTCAATGTACCATTTGGCGGCAAGACCAATAAGAGTTCTTTGGAAAAGATGTAAGTGAATTGAATAATCAATTATTGAATTAGACGCACACCAGAGGTGATAAGTCATAACGTGATTTGATGGATCCTCTCCTGACTTACCCTCGAATTTTGGTATATCACTGGGCAACTTATGCGGCATTGGCGGCCAGTACAGATAATAGAAAATTGGATCATTCGTAAGGCGTGTAAAATCAGGTAAATCCAAAGTTGCAATAAATGGTAACTGATGATTAGGGTTGCGAAAACCTTGAGTAGCCAAAGTAGTTTCGGGAGAAGAATACCTAGGATAACTGGGAATCAAATTTTCATTAGGAATGGTATAACCTCCCGGGAAACCAAGATTAACTAGACCAAACTAGGGTTGTTGAGGTTGTTGATAAGTATAGCCAGGGTACGGTCGATACTAATAAGTTGGGTTTTGTGAAACGGGACCGAATTGAGACTGTCCCTGGTACAGTTGATACGTGAATTGCGGTTGACTTGTGACAATCATACTTGTACCAGCTTGTCCCGTAGGTATCTGGACCGAAGTCTAAACTGTAGGTCCTGACTGGGGTACAGAGACTTGAGGGATTTGCACGGATGCAGGGATAGTAGAAACCGAAGTTACAGATACTCCAGAGACAGGTGTTATAGGTTGAACAGATGTTGCAATAGTTGCAGAAGTTTGAGGTGGAGTCTGAGGTGTACTAGGCCCGGACTGTTGAACAGAACCAGGTGCAAGGTTTTGAATAGTAGACTGAACAGGTTGCTGGGTTGGACCAGAAACCAAAGGCTTTCCAAGTTGAGAAGACAACTGCACATTAGGTTGCATAGTCTATTGAAATTGGGACGGATCCCACACCATGTTTATTCCAGGGTATTTTCTCGTAGAAGGTTGAACGTAAGGACCATATCCTGGTTGAACGTAGGGTTGATAAGTAAGTGGTAAATTTCTGGATTCTTGTACAGATGATTGACCAGAAGGCGGTTGGAAACCTTGAATTGGGTACTGACCTTGAGGTTGATAACCCTGAGGCGCATGCTGAAATTGGGGTTGATAAGGACCTTGAGGAACATATTTATTTTGGGGTTGACCTTGGGGTATGTACTGTCCAAAAGGTTGATAACCTTGAGGTATGTACTGTCCTTGAGGTTGTTCTCCAAAATAATATTGTCCCACAGTTTGTCCTAGGAAAAATTTACCTTGAGGTTGCCCCCCAGGTGGTAACTGAATGCCTGAAGGTTGCCCCCCAGGCATTAATTGACTACCTTGAGGTTGCCCCCCAGGTGGTAACTGACTTCCTTGAAATTGTCCTCCAGGCGGTAACTGACTGCCTTGAGGTTGAGGATTCAGAATATTACCAGACATCATAAAGATTTTCTCTACGTTCAACGTTTTAGTTTTAATTCCATTAAGACCAGATGATAATACTTATCAATCGGTCGAGGAGCTGCTCCAGAGAAATTACCAGACAGAGCCTGATATCCCGAAGGAACAGAAGGACCACCGTGTAAAAATGCTTCCGGTGTCTGGGAAAACATAGATGACTCTCCTACCATAATGGATGAAGGATAGTAACCTCTGGACGTAGGATGAAATGGAATTCGAGGTGGAGAAAAAGCAAGACCCAGGTTTTCTAAAAAAAATTTCAAAGATAAATACCAAGCGTCAGTCCGAATAGGGCTGTAGAAAATGGATTCATGCTCCCTAAGATTTAAAGACTGAGGGGATTCGGGAAGAGATATCTCTTCGTCTGGACTAGCAAGTTCTTCAATAGAAATGAGGCCAGATGGAATATATTCAGTAACAATATTTCTTACCCTAGGTGAACCAGGATCGCTAGAAGTTGGTGTAATAAATCTTGAGGATGTTTCCAAAAAAAATGTTCAGTTTCAGGCTCAGAAATTTCAGGTTCGTCAGCTAGTTCACTAGAAGGAGAAATACTACCAGTAACTTCCGAAACTGAAATCAGTTCTTGAATGTGTTTTGTTGTGGGTATTTGATGACAGGATGAACAACTATAGATGAACTTCCAATTTCTGTTGAACTAATTCTACCGCTACTAGATGATACTAGAGCATGCAGCCCTTCAAGTTGACTTGGTGTATATTCAGGGGGCTTCCCCTGAAGTCTCTGAGATTGTCTCGGTAATTCTACCACGATTAAATATTAACCAATCACACGCAAACAAAGAAAATCTCAATAAAAACACCTAAAGTCTCTAAAGAAACAAACAGCTGAATCACACGCCTAAAAATCTAAGAGTTCAAACCACACACAAACAGTAACTTCCCATACTAAAAACACTAGTTGGTGATGAAATCCAACTTAGTAGAAATTTAATACAGAAAAGGTGGTTGGAACAGTTACCCCGACAACCTTCTTAATGAAATAGACTGGCACAAGTTTCTTCACAAAACCATCTTGTGTGAAGAAAACCCCCCAGAGAGTCCAAGTGAGTCTAGTCGACGTCTCCTCCAGGTACAGTGAGATCTTTCCTTCACCGTCACCTTAGGAAATAATGTTAAGCTTATGGACACTAAGGTTACCAACAGTAAAAATACAATTGGGGGAACAGTCTACGATCCAATTCCACACGCAAGGGCAGAGTAACAAAGCTCAATCCCCTTGAAGGCTCCTTGACATGGTTAATCCGAGGTTTACCAACAAGTGACCCCAGGCTGCTCGACAATGGTTAATCTGAGGTTTACCGTTTGTAATGCGCACAGATCTTCCATCTTTCCCAATGAAACATAATTGATTGTCTCAAGGGTTCGGATATGATCTCGTGATTAAATCCTTTAAGAGAAGCTTCCCAGATTGTACCAATTACAATTGGATTTATTTCCTACTGCAAGATTTATCTACTTGTTTGTTTTTACTATCTTGGAGAGTTAATTACTCCCTACTCCAAGATACTAGCCTAAGCTATATTGGTGGTAAGAGCCCTAGAAATAAAAAGATTACTAGATGAATTTTAATTAAGCGTTATTTTTATAGGCTGTTCTTTAAGTCAATAGGTATGGAAATGAAACTTTGATGGTGTGAAGACTTTACTTCCAAAAACACTAAAAATGCACCTAAAAATGATAATCAATTTGTTTTCTTTAATGAAATTCTAGCTAAAAAAAGAGTTTGAGAATGCAATTCTTTTAAGAGACAATTCTTTCTTTGAACATAAAGAATAAATGGAAGAAAATATTTTTGTCTTTTCAACAAGAACGCAAACCGAGACAAATTATCAATGCTCACACTAAAATCCTTTCACTTTCAAGACTTGAAACTACAAAAACAACTTTCCTTCAAAAGAGATCTACAAAATTTAAAAGCACTCAAAACTACAAAAACTAATATTGAGATCTACAAACTTTAAAAATCTAATTGAATAAAAGCTTTAATATTTTTTGAATAATGTTTTACTTAGTTGTTCAGTAAACTAAGGATCTATTTGTCCAGAATAACAAACAAATCAAAAAACATCCAGATATGTTTCCTTTTATAAAAATTAAATTCAAAACCTATAACAAAGTTTTTTTGAAGATTTGCAAAGAAACAACTAGATCTATTTCTCAATAAAGGATGGATTTCACAACCAGGTCAGACTCAGCAAGAATGAAAAAAGACCAATGTAATTTAAGGCCTTTCAAACTTCCAATGCTTTGAGTCACTACATAGACCAAACGAAAAGAAATCCAACTTGCAAAACTTCTATAAAATCATCAAAAACATAAATACTGTTGGAACTCATTCACAAAAGGCTTTTGACAGAAACAATGCCAATTTGGGCAGATACTAAAAAATCTAAATCAAATTAAAGATAAAATGGAAAAATAAATCTGGATTTTTTCCAAAATTTTAACAGGGTCTACAGGCTCCCAGAAGTAACAGGTGCGGTCCCGCACTGGTTACTTAAGGAAAGTGCGAAACTGCCCGCATTGTGCAAAAGAACAAAGTGCAGTCCCCAGAAAAGTTCAAGAAATACATAAAAGATTTCAAAATTTTTAAAAATAGAGAAAACCTAAGCTACCCATGCAGATATCCATCAATCAAAAACCAGGAAAAACTTTTCCTCAAATCAAAATAAAGGAGAACCAAAAACAACAAGAATCCTTCCCCAGCGGAGTTGCCAATTTGTTGGGCAGATTAATCAATCTTGCGGACAAGATCGATCTCCCTAGTACCAAAAGGTAATCTAGCAAAAAACAGCCAAATAAACCTATCTTTCTCTAAACATATGCGATTTACAAAAGAATACTATAAAGGTGTTAAGGACTTATCGTAGATCCAATGCTTGTTCGAAGTTATTGTCCCTCGTGCACTTGAAGGAGTTATAATCGTAAACCTGCAGTCACAAACAAGAAAACATTATATAGCGCCTGTATAGTAAATATTATAAATCATGCTTATCATGGTGATCAAGGAATCCATGAAATAAACAGTTAATTAATAGCTTATTGAGAAAAATGAATTCATTTGTATTAACTTTGAAAGAAGGAAAACCTTACAACCTTAGCCTTGATGTTGAACAGACCTTACCGGGGTCCGAAGCAGAAATCTCCTCTACTCTGACAAGCCTTTCACTCTTCCAACCGAGACAGATAGAGGTATGTGATCTCTCCGCACAAAAATCTCAGTTAAATGAGTTTGAATCCCAACAACACTTAACCTCAAATAATTCTAAAGCTTGAACTCCCCTTGAGGCTACCCAATGCCTCTTTTTATAGTGGAAAAGAGGAGGTTTCAGTTCCAACTATGAAGGGATAGAATCCTCCTTCAAAGGGATAAGCTCCCCACATCAAGGGGTTAGCTCCATAAGGTAAGGGATACATGAACCTCAAAAGAGTGCCCATCAAGACTTTTCTCAGAGGTTTCTAGAATTAATGAAAGGAAATTTTGAGTTTATCAATATATTTCTTTAATATTTGTTGTGGGGTCCACTCATAACATTGCAGAAAGTGCGGTTTGTGCACGTGTGAGTCATGGCACTAATAGTGCCATGGACCATTGCAGAAAGATAAAAAAAGAGAAAAGTGGTGATACCAGTAGCAGTGAGATTTTTAGGAGTTTTTCTTATTTTCTTGTTACTTGACACAAGAGTCACATGTTAGACTTGCATGAGGAAGTATGAGGATACTGAGCTCATACATTGAGTGTGCATAATGCTTCAGATGACACCAAAAGTAATGACGTGATATCCACTATTATGAGATGGACATCAAGAGAGAAAGGATTTGAGAAGGAGGAATGGGGAAGTCGCTAAGGCACATTTAAGGGAAAGAAAGATACCACAGTCCGGAGTGTGAGAGATCAATGGTTAGGAATCCATCAACGGGGAAGAACCATCGAGGAAAGGGGACGGGAAGTAACGAAATGCGATGGCCGATGGGGGGAAGGCGATTGCGATGTGCCGATGGAGCGAGAGCCATTAGATCTTAAATAGGATCAATGGTGGAGATTTTCTCGGGGGAGAGCCATAGTGGAGAAAACCTTTCAGCGATAAACACTTTTTAAAGGGAAAAAGGTCGCGGGGACCGGCGAAAGCCGATGGGCCGATAGGCCTAGCGCTTGGTCATGGCGCTGGGTTATATGACGAAAAGGGGCTAGGGTTAAGCTGAAAGGCGCTTGAGCCCTAAGTTTAAAATGAGCGGAAAATAGGCCGAAATGGGGTTTTTTGAGGGTTTTTGAAGGTTCCGATAGAGGGAAAAAGAGATTTTAAAACCAAATAAAGAAGATTTATAGTTTTTTAAAGGGATTCTGGATGAAATGAGGGATAAATAAGGTATTTTTCAAAGGGAGAATGCTGGAAAATGAGTCTGAAAACAATCATTCTTTGAGACAGCAGGACTTCCTTGAGGATTTTGAGTGAAAGAGGTGGATTTTTGAAGGATAAAGGGCATGGCAAGACTTCAAGAACTCACAGATTTGCTAAAATTTGTTTCTTGAAGGCTAAAAGATTTGTTTTAGCCATCTTTGAATATTTCAAAATTATGGATGGCTAACAATGGCTCCACTTGGGGAGGACAACTATCTTTTAGGTGTCCAGAACCTCATTTTATCAATCTCTGGCTTTTAGCAGACCAGTGCCTCATCCATTGGGCACAATCTCTTTTCTTTCCTTGCTGAATTTATGTGCATTTTGATCATTCTTCCAATGACCTGCATCATGAAATTTCTTTAAACCACATCTCTACCTACCCAAAACTACTTGTCATAGAATTTTTTCTTCTCTTGAGTGCACTTGGACTGGCATCTCTTTTACATATTATTTTTTAAAACAGAAAGATAAAACTATCTAATGCTACCATTATTTCTTCCAAGAGTCCAGATTAAACAGTTTGACTCTAAAGCTTCTCTACCTAATCTACTATCTATCAAGATTAAGCTATTTGACAGTTCTGCATTCTCTACATTCTAAAACAGGAATTTAAACACAGAGAAACCAAGATTAAACAGTCTGATTTGTTGAAGTGTCTATGGCATAAGAAACCAACTGCACATAGACTTTTATTTGCAGAAAATTAAAACAAAATTGGGAAGACTTGAGATCTGGGAATAGTAAGCATCCTTCCCTTATTTTTCAGCTCTGATTTTGATCCTTTTGAGTTGTCCTCTTCTTCTTTTCCTGGTTCAAGTTTTTAGCATATTAGAACCAATCTTCTTTGTATCTTTGGCTCATGTCTTGATCTGATCTGAGCCATTCTTTTTGTTCTTTCTTGGTTCAGGTTTTGAGCTTATTTGAACCATTCTCTCTATCCTATATCTATCCTACTGATAAGCCAAGATTAAATTGTTTGGCATATCTTTTTTCACTAACCTATCAACAGTAAATTGAAATCTATCTAGTCATGGTTAGGGTGTATGACTAAATAGCAGGGCTCTTTCAAGTAGTGGCATTTAGGCTTGCACACTTTCAGATTTTTCTCTTTTTTGGTATGGGGTTGTACCTTTCATCTTTTCATCTGCCCTCTTTTCTCTTTTCTATTGTTTTTTGTATTTTTTCATTTTTCTCATGCAATCGTATGTACAATGGATGAAAAACTCTGAAACTAAGATTCTTGATAGAAATAGCGTCTGAGCATCCGGCCATTGACAAGACCTCCAAACACCTCTTCTCCATTCAGCTCCTGCAGAAAAAATGCATTGTGGCCCCTTATGGAATGAATAATGTAGGGCCCCTTCCACAGATTTTCGAATTTACCATGTTTCCCTTTCTCTTCCCTTCTGGAATCCCATTTTAGAACTACATTTCCAACTTGGAAGTCATCTTCTTTGGTCCTTTTTATCAAATAATTTCTTGATTCCTTCTTGGATTACTTGTGTCCTTTTATATACTTCTTCTCTTGACTGTTGCAAATGAATGGTCTGATTGATCCTTCTTTGCATATCGTTTTCTTCAGCTTGGACCTCTTAAAGGAGTTTCATGACTGGGACTCCTAGAGATGTTGGGAAGACTGCATCCATGCCGTAAACCAACTGATAAGGAGACATGCTGATGGACTTTTTAGTAGTCAATCTATCAGCTCATAGGACATGGACAAGCTTATTATGCCAAAATTTCTGGTTCAGTTCCAACAATTTTTTGATGATATTAACAAGGCTTTTTTGGAGGATTCAGCTAGATCATTTCCTTTGGGGTAGTACGAAGTAGAATGACCTAATGTGATCTGATATTTATGGCAGAAATCCACCATCCTCTTGGAATTGAAGGCAGAAACATTGTCTGTGATTATTTTCCTAGGACAACCAAATCTAGATAGTATGTTGGTTTCAAGGAATTTGATGATGAGAGAGTCAGTAGCATTCCTAGTGGGTATGGCCTCTATCCATTTGGTAAAATAATTAGTGGCTGTGAGGATCCATTTTTGTTGGGCTGAGGATGATGGGTGAATTTCCCCAATGAAGTCCAAGACCCATTGTTGAAAGGGAGCCTCAACACTGATAGGCTGCAAAGGTAGTGGTAAGAGTTTTCTCCTGCCATCAAATATTTGGAATTTGTGGTAGGACATGACTAACTTATGGGTGTCTGGGAAGAGGGTGGGCCAATAGTATCCAGACTTGAGGATCTTGTTTATTGTGGTCTTCCAGTTAAGATGTCCTCCACATTCTCCCTCATGTAGCTCATGCATGATTTTTCCTGCATCAACCTCAAGCAAACATTTAAGTAAAATCTCCACAACATTTTTCCAATACAAAACTCCATCTAATATACAACAATTTAAAGCCTTCTGTTTGAAAAATATAGCTTTTTTTTTTGACAAAGAAGGAGGAGCATTCAGATAAAGCAACACATATATGATGTCAGCATACCAGGGAGAGTTCATGAATTTTTCTTCAATGAATGGTGACATGCATTCTTCTATCTCTTCCAAAATATCAACCATGTTCATATCTAAAGCTTGGAAGTTTGACTCAACCATGAGTTTTGCTAATCCCTACCCTTTGATGAGTTTGCTGGGCTTGATCTCTAAGTCATATTCTAGAATAGTGGCAATCCATTTTCCCCTTTTACCATCAGGGTCCTGACTTAGAATATCCTTGACTACAGTGTGTAGCACAAAGGCAATGATATGCGAATGTAAAATGTACACTCTAAAGTCTTTTAATGCTTTTATCAGTGCTAAGGCTTGCTTCTCCATGATATTATATTTGAATGGAGCATCTCTCAAAGCCCTACTAAAGAAGGATATTGGCTGTTCCTGCCCCATGCTATTCTTTTGCAATAATACTGCAGCTATGGTATGTTCAGATGCAAAAGAGAAGATATAGAAATATTTGGTGAAATCAGGACTAATTAGAACCGGTGTTTGAGTGAGGGATTGTTTTACCAATTCAAATGATTGTTTAACTTGCACTATCCATTTAACACCTACTTCTTTCCTAAGCATATTAGTGATGTTTCTTAATAGCTCAGCAAGGTTGGGGATGAACCTCCTTAAAAAACTTATCTTCCCAATGAAATATTTCAATTCTTTGAGGTTTCTTGGGTGGCTGATATTCAATATGCCATAAATCATTTTAGGGTCTACTTTGATCCCTTCTTCAGAGATTATATGACCAAGAAGCTTTCCTTATTGAAGGCCAAAGAGTGTATTTTTTGGATTCAAAGACAAGCCAAACCTTCTGCATTTCTCGAAAACCTTTCTTAAATGGATCAAATGTTCTTCATCAGTTTTGGAGAAGACAGTAATATCATCAAGGTAAATGATTATAAAATAGCCTATGTCTTTTGAGAAGGCTATGTCCATGGCCCTCTGGAAAGTGGCCGCTGCATTCATCAAACCAAATGGCATTTTGACATACATGAATGTCCCCCAAGGTGTAGTAAAAGCAGTTTTATGTTGATCACTTGGGAGTACCAAAACCTGATTGTAACTTGAGAACCCATCCAATAATGATATTCTTTTAGACCTAACCACATTTTGGAGTATGTGATCCATCTTTGGCAGGGGGTAATTATATTTCAAGGAGGCTCTATTTAGATTCCTAAGGTCAATACACAGCATAATTTCCCCTGTCTTCTTCCTAACAAATACTAGGTTGGAAACCCATTCTGAGTATCTGAGAGAAACTATGATCCTAGCGTTGTACATTTTCCTAATCTCTTTCTCTACTGAAGGTAATAAAACGGGGTTTATCCTTCTTAGTTTATGTTTTAAAGGCTTCTGATTTTCCTTAAGAGGGATCTTATGTTGGATGATGCTAGTATCATAAGATTTTAGATCTTTATAGTCCCATGCAAACACATCTACGAATTATTTGAAAAGTGCTATGTACTGCTATTTGACATGAGCTGGGAGGGTGTTGGACAGCTTGATCATTTTAGGTTCAATGGGGCTGCCTCTGATATGTTCCTAAACGTTAGTTTTTATAGGCTCTGTTTTCGGTTCTTTGGCCACGTCGTTGAAATCAAATAGTTGTTCTAATGGTGTAAGGCCTTTTGGTATAGTATCACCTTTACATTGTAAAAATTCAGGGTCCTTTTGGTCTGGGCTGTCGAATAACTATGCTTTAAAAAGGTGCTCAAACTGATTTATATCAGCAGAAAGGGAGGGCCATGTTTCAAGGGTTTATTCCTCATTGCAACAATCCTTTTCATGGCTGGAACTTGGTGTTGCTGTGGAAAATTAATTCCTTGATTGCAAGAAATCATTTATGTGTTTGTCATTTTCAAACACTTGCCAATAATCTTCATTTTCAGGCACTGCTGGTCTGTTTTTCACCTTTATATTGAATTGTTCATTTATCTGTGGTATTTGGCAATTGCTGGCAGCAAAGGCAAGTTCATTAGCTAGATGATTTTGAGCTCTTGGTATGAAAATGAGTTCATATTTTTCAAAGGTTTTAAGGAGATCAAGGGCAGCATTTCTATATTCTCTGAGTCTGGGGTTTTTAGCTGAATATTCCCCTTTGATTTTCCTAATGATTAACTCAAAATCCCCTTAGACTGATATCCTCTTAACCTCTAAGACTTTGAGCAAATGCAGGCCGAGGATGAGGGCTTCGTATTCTGCAATGTTATTTATGCATGGGAAATCTAGTTTATAGGAGTATCCCTTTTTTGTGTTATGTATCCATACACCAGACCCTGAACTGGCCTGGCTACAAGAGCCATCAAAGCTCATTTTCCAAAGTGTTTCTATCTCATTCTCTTTTTATTTTTGCTGCCCAAGGCTGCTAAGATTTGGGGCATTTCGTGTTTGAGTGAAAGGAAAATTTAAATGTTATGGTGCACTAATTTCTTGCTTATTTTCTTTTTCTTGTTGGGTGATTTCATCTTCATTGAATAATATAAAGGAATATAAGTCTGAATGTGTGGAATAGACAGGCATGTTGTTGGGTTTGTCTCTGCTGCTCACCATGTATTTCATGAGGGATTCCCTATATAATCTTCTGGTTTGACTAAACACGGGTATGGTGGCATAGGACATATCCATTTGAAGGCTCCTCTGAACTTTGGCTCCCCATGATCTAGAAAAAAGCATGCCATATTTTGGGGGAATGTCAGCTATCACTATATCCATCACTAGGCTTTTAGTAGGAATTTGTGACAGGTTAACACACAAATCTTTGATTAAGCCCAGGCATTTGACCCTTCTTGAATCAAAAAAGTAAAAGTATTTATATGGTCTAGTAATTTCTAAGCCTAGGCTTTCTATTACTACTTTGGGCATAAGGTTATGTGAAGCTCCAGAGTCTAACATGGCATTTTGTGGATCTTATCATGTATGTTTAGACTAGCATAAAAGGGAGGGACAACCTCTTCTTGGTATTTTCCTTCAATTCTAGGACCAAACAACAGTTATAGTTTGTCATCCATTAAGTTTAAAGTATCAGCATCGATGTTTATATTCAGAGCTTTCAAAAATTGATTTTTGTACACTTCCTGAGTTACCAGTTCAGCTAGAGGCATGCTAATTTTGATCTTGGAAATTTCACCTTCGAAGCTGAAAGGAAGTGTTGTTTTCAGCATATTCACATCTGTTTTTTCGCTTATGTTTCTTTCAACAATTTTGGCTGGCTGAGTTCTATTAGGACTGTAAATTGGGACTGTTTTGATAGGGCCACTAGCAGAAGTACTAGGGGAGCTCTTCTCAACATTTTTTTGGCTGTATTTGTCTCTGTTTAGATCAGTTTTCTTGGCCACAGTGTTGGCATTATTTGCTGATTTTTTAGGCTGATTTTCTGAGGTTTTTCCAACAGCAGTGTTAGTGTTCTTGTCTTTAGCAATTTATGGCTTCCTTTCACTCTTGAGATCATATTGTCTATGAACTTCCATAATTGTGTTTTTGAACCCCAACCTATAATCTTTAGACTCTTCATGATTGTGTTCATTTTGTTCTGATGAGAAAAATCCCTGTTCTTCCTCAGTGAGGAAGATATCATCTTCACCATCAGATCCTATCAAGTTCACATGATTTTCTTCCAGCCTATCAGTTTCCCCTTCATCCTCTTGTTCTACATGGTTTTGTTGAAAGGGATGCCTAATTTTTTGGTCATTGTCTCTATGCCTATCTTGATTGGGATCTCTTCTGATAATTGAATTTATGTTCCTTTTTTGAAGGTTGGTTTGGTTTTCTCTAGGAGGGGTTCTTTCATTTAAATTGATCTTTTCCATAATTCTTTCCATTACCCTCACTAGGTTGTCAAATTTAGCCTCAGATGAAGAAGTAGATGCCATAGTTTCATCTTTATATGTGACTCTTTTATCCATTCTCAACCTATCTCTCTTCTCAATCAGATTTGCTTCCACACTAAGAGCTCCCTTCTGCATGTCTTCTAAAGTTGAGGGATCCCTTTCTCTTAGCTGATAGGCCATTTCGGGATCAAATACTTTAGGGAATTTGGCCAAAGCTAAGCCTTGTGGTGGTTTCATATCTAGAGGTAGTGCATTATAAATACTATTGAATCTAGTGCAATAATCTTGAACACTTTCCCCAGTGTTTCTCTTGAGGTTGTTGTAATCTGAAAGTATTTTGAGAGGGTTCTTTTTAATTTCCCATTTGTTAGTGAATGTTTGAAATAAATAAGGGAGATCATGTATGCTATGGGGAGTTAGGCCTTTGAACCATTTTTTGGCTTCTCCTCCCAAACGCTGAGCAAAAAATCTCATTTTGATGGTCGCATCTTCTATTTCCATATAATCAAAGGAATCTTTCATCTTGTCTAAGTGTTGTTGAGTAGTAGTGGATTCATTTCCGGTGAAATAGAGAATTTTGGACTGATATTCATTGGGTAAAGGAACCAGAGGTTGTGGTAACACTAGTGGAGCATACCATGCTTCCATGATAGGAAGTAATGGGGGATTTACAAGAGGCGGATTTACAAGAGGGAAAGTGGGCTAAGTTGGAATGCTTTGAATAGTGTATGTGTGTATAGGAGTGGAAGAAACACTTGGGCTAGAAAACTGGTGATGATCAGATCTGTTATGGAAGGAGTTGAAATGATGGAGAAGCTAAGAATCATGTGGAGTAGAAGGTGAAGCTTCTTTGCTAAAGCTCTGTTGTAAATCTGTGGTTTCAAAATAAGCTTGGTTTAAATCACTTTGAGACTTATTTCTAAATAGGTTCTTTGTGTGAGGTAAGTCAAAGTGAGGATATTTCAAGACTGTGAGATTTTTAGGGATAGATCTTGTTCTTGGGATGGTCCTATCAGTAGTTGGTTTTCCAGATTTAGGAGTTTGACACAAAATCCTTTCTGGATTATCAACTATGGTGGGAGGGTTAGGATCTGGATGGGATCTAGTATTGACCTTATGTGAAGCCATATTTTAGTTTCCAAAATTTAGAGAGGCTGAGGTTTTTAGGACTGTTTTCCTCTCACAGTGATTTCAATAATAGGGGACTATGTTTCTAAACTTCCTCAGGGTTGGTTAACACAATCCTAGGGAAATCTGGAGGTCTAGAGGAGTAATAGGCCTGCTGGGGCTATTGGAGTCGCCAGGTGGAAATTTTTATCTTTTTGAAAGTAAAATGTTTATGGTCCACCACCAATGTTTATTATGAAACCAATCTGAATGCTTTTGCGGTTTTCTAATTTTTTTTTGTTTTAAAAGACTAATGAGTCTACAAGGGCTTGCTAGGCTATTATGTACTCAGAAGTCCCAATGTGATCGCCAAAATGTTGGAGTGGCGATGAGGTGGAAGATTCACTGTATTTTCTAGGTCAAACTAAGGGTCTAAGAGTCTTAAGAGGTATTCAGGAAACTATATACTCAGAGGTCCCACCGTGATCGAAAAAATGTTGGAGTCATGTGATTTGGCTGATTGGAAAACCAAATGAAAAGGAAACATTCAAATCAAGCTTTAGAGCTCTAGGATCTAGCCCTCCTAGTCTTAGAGAGGGATCTCTCAATATGATTGTAAGGATATAGATTTATTCTTTTAGAGGTTGATTTTAGGCTAGTTATGAAGTGCAAATTTGATTTTTTGTTGGTTGGACATAGATGATTTAGGCAGCATAGATAGAGTTTAGAAATCTATAAGCCATTAGGAAATGGAGTCATGTGGAAGTCTAAACAGTTCTGATTGATGAATTTTGGGAACCAAAGGGAAAATCTAACTTAGTAAATGGATATGTGGGATCATATAGGTGGGATGAGATGAACATCAAGGATTTGGAAGGAAAAGTAGAGCTTTAACGGCTGTTAAGACTCATTAATCATGTATACATTTCAACAAAGGGACTTGCAACACTATCTAAACATAAATAAATATCCAATAGCCAGGGATAACCATGAATCATACCAACATACTTTATGTAGATAACATAAACAAGATAGACTTTCAAGTAAGACAAAGAAGGAGAGGAACACTCTGTTTCTTTTAATTGTTTCACTTAAAGGAGTTAGAAAAAATATAAGAAACACAACTGATTGCATTTATAAAAAGGGGAACACCCGGGCATCTCTTTGCAGATCTTCAAATATGACTATCTCAGCAAAAAAAACAGAGGGTAATATCAGAAAAAATCCTCTCTGCCAAGCTGCAAACAATAGCGTTTGAAGGATGCTTTTAGAAATAGCTTTCAAGAGGCAACAAGCAGGCAGGGCAAACCATAATTCAACCTTGACACCAACTATTTGGACTATTCTGAAATGAACAAACTTAAGGGTTTAAAAGCAGTCAAGCTACTCAATAAAACCTTCAGTAGATGAAAACATAAAGGCAGTGAAGAGTAAGCAGGCCTAAGGTGCTTCTAGGAGACATTTCTTAGCCTAAGATTTTTACTCTACTGCAAGCAAAGCATAATGGAACAAAGCAAAAAACAGGAAATAACATTAACGAATAGAGAGTCCTTCACCAAAACTAGGCTCAGGGGTCCAATGATCTAGCCTCCTTCATCAACAGAAAAGCAAAGACATCCACACTTCTTCAAAACATCAATCCTTCTTCAAAGCAGTAGTCTATGTATTACTTCAGAATTCATCAAATGCCAACCTTTACAATGAGAGTTCAAATAGGATTTATAGGTGAATGGGGAGGAGAGGTGACAAAGATGGTCTTAATGGTTAATTAAAACAAAGGAGAAAAGCATTCGAATGCCCATTCTGTGTCATAAATATTACATTAATTCTTGCCCATTCTAGTAGTTCTTGTAGAATTTGAGGCCTAATTGACAAGCTAGTAATAACTCCAAAGAGTGTCTTTGTGGAGAAGTCTTCTGGTTGTTGCAGTCCTGTCTTTTTTTCTGGTACAAGTAAAGTGGACAGTATGGGTTTTGAGACCACCCATACCTTTACAATAACTTCCTTAACAGTTTAAAGAGGTTATGTCAGCATAATAACTGTCAAGGTGTCTTTAGTCCTGGGAGGAGTAAATAGCTTCACTAATGTGTCATTCGAAGCTCTCCTTTGCTGATTTGTCTGTATTTGTCATTTAACACTGATTTGGCTTTAACTGTGTTTTTATCTTTGATCTGCGGGTTAAGCTTTTAATCTTCTGAGTTGGACCCTTAACCTTTATTATTTTGTTGATCTTTCTTTAGTCTTCATTGATCTTCACTTTATCTCTTTTGTGTACAGTTGGCTGGGCTTCCGCGCTGGGGGTTTTGTCCTTCACCAGTATTTATGAGACACTGATAAAACATTAATAATCAACCCGTGAAATCCTTTTTGCATTTTTTCGGCCTCAGGATCGTCATCCTTGGCTTCTGCCACTGGTATATGGCTGTGGGAGGGCCTGCGACTTAAGGCCGCCATTAAACCTGCACACAACAATAAACCACTACGAAAATCCTGCATTTTGTGGTTTGACTGCTTTAGAAGGCTTAGCGAGGGGTTATGGAGCAGTGCGGAAAAAGGTGGATGCAGCGGAGGGTAAGGTTCCACAGACGAAACCATGAAGGAAGAGGGAAATATTTTGAATTTGGTGCGAATTGGGAGAGAAGCGGTTTTTCCAAACCAGAGGTGGTTTTTGTGCGAGGCATGGGTGGTAAGTGGTAAGGAACTAGGAGAACATGATATAGTTTAGAGAGTGACACATGTCCCTATAAAACTGCTCATTTCGCATTAGGATTGCAGTCCAGGTAGAATTGGTGATTTGGTCGTGAAGATGAATAATGACCGTTGGATTGGGTATATAAACGGCCCAGATCTCTCTGCTATGTCACACAAATGAAAAATGGTGCGAGGAGAGGGGAAACTGCGAGAAAGTGTAGACTGTCCAATTATGAGGAGCGACGGTTGAGATCATATCGGGGAATTGCCGAAATGAATGAATGGGGCGGAGAAAAAGCAATAATGTGAGACAGCGCAGACCGTTGGATCTGAGGGAGTCAGATCAATGGTGGAGATTAACTGCGGGGGGATTGGGGGGTACGGAGGGATTGCAGGGCCGAGTGCCTCCGCAGTGAATGGGAAAATGCTGGCCATTGGATCAGGAGAAGTTCGACGGTGGAGATCGAGGGTGCGGGGGGACTGGGGAGTACGGGCCACCTTGGTTGGGTGCCCTCGTAGTGAACCTGCGTCGTAGATCTGGGTTGATCAGACGGCAGAGATCTCATTGGCGAAGGACGGAAATCGGTGGAGAAAAGGATTTGAGAACGAGGAAATGGGAAGTCGCGAAGTGCGATGGCCGATGGGAAAAGCGAAAAGACGATCGTCCGATCTAGGAGAGATCAATGGTCAGGAATCCATCGGTGGGGAAAAACCATCGGGGAAAGGGGACGGGAAGTAACGAAATGAGATGGCCGATGGGGGGAAGATGATTGCAATGTGCCAATGGGGCGAGAGCCATTAAATCTTAAACAGGATCAATGGTGGAGATTTTCTCGGGGGAGAGCCATAGCGGAGAAAACTTTTCGGCGGCAAACACTTTTTAAAGGGAAAAAGGTCGCGGGGACCAGCGAAAGCCGATGGGCCGATGGGCCTAGCGCTTGGTCACGGCATTGGGTTATATGATGAAATGGGGCAAGGGCTAAGCCGAAAGGCGCTTGAGCCCTAAGTTTAAAATGAGCGGAAAATAGGCCAAAATGGGGTTTTTTGAGGGTTTTTGAAGGTTCCGATAGAGGGAAAAAGAGATTTTAAAACCAAATAAAGAAGAATTATAGGGCTTTAAAGCGATTCTGGATGAAATGAGGGATAAATGAGGTATTTTTCAAAGGGAGAATGCTGGAAAATGAGTCTGAAAATAGTCCTTCTTTGAGACAGCAGGACTTCCTTGAGGATTTTGAGTGAAGAGATCAAAGAGGTGGATTTTTGAAGGATAAGGGGCATGGCAAGGCTTCAAGAACTCACAGATTTGCCAAAATTTGTTTCTTGAAGGCTAAAAGATCTGTTTTAGCCATCTTTGAATATGTCAGAATTATGGATGGCTAACAAAGCGGATGAGGGAGGATGCTGAAAAACATAATTTCTAGATCAAGGAACATCTTTCATTGTCTGGAAGGATTCCAGGCATCGAGCTCTTTATCCTTGGCCATATTTTTCCTTCAATACAACTTTCCCCCAGTCTTCGTCTTCGACGACAAATATCCAAACTAGTTTTTCTCTTGTTACCTTATTAATTAGCAATGGATTTTGGATTCCCAAACCCCCATAATTTTTAGGGGCCTTGACTAGAGAATATTTAAACAAATGGAGGTTTTTGGGTCTTTCTTTTCCTCCTTCCAATATTAATTTGTGATTTTCTTTTGTTAAAGCCGAAAGGATGCTTTATAGAGCAAGAAGGGATAATAATTGGTATAAGGGCAGAGCAAAGCGAACTACTTTAACAAAAATAACGCGCCCAACAAGGTTGAGCCATTGATTCCCCCAGAAGGAAATTTTCCCTTTAAATTTTTCTAGAACTCCTTCCAATGCTTGAGATGAATTTGGTTTTAGGAAGATTAATTCCTATATATTTGAATTCCTTCCATGATTCAACTATTTGAAATCCAAACATTCTTCCCATTTGTATTTTATTTCTTAATGATACATTCCATGCATAGATATGAGATTTCCCTAAGTTTTTCTGACCTCCATCAGCTTCAAGAAAGGATTCCTAAAGTTTTTAAAACCTTGTAGCTATTATTTTGGAGGCAACCCCCAACAAGAGTGTTTCATTGACAAATTGAGAGTGATTGATGAATTTGATACTTCTGGAAAATATGATTCTCGGGAGGCTTGCACATCACCTTTCATATTATAACCTATATCTAAGATAATTTTACAAGATGATATATAATAAAGGAGATAGATGGTAGCCTTGATGAAGCCCTCAGGAGGCTCGGAAGAAGCCAACTACACTTCCATTAACCAAAGGGGAAATCCATGACATTTTGATACATAGAGAAACCCATTGAATAAATTTAGCATCAAAGCCAAATTTGTCCATTACTTTGAAGAGGAATTCATGACCTATTCTGTCAAAGGAATTTTCCATATCTATTTTGATGACCATGCATTTATCTTCTCGATTTTTACTTGAGTGGATTGTCTCTTGAACTATTATGATATTATCAAATATTTGTCTTAGATGCATGAATCCTCCTTGATTTTCTGAGATAATTCTAGGCATAATAAACTTAAGCCTTTTGGCCAAAAAATTTGAAATCACTTTATAAGAGACACTACAAAGTTATATTACCCAGAATCCTGAAAAAGAAACAAGATTTACATTTGTTGGGATCAGGACTAAAAAGGAATAATTAATTCATCCCGCTATACAATTGTTATTAAAAGTATAACCCACCATTTTGTAAAATCAAATTTTATTACCTCCTAAAGATCTTGTTTTTTTTTTTTTTTGTAATCTTGGTAATTCCTTTCATTTTTCACTTTTTTTTCTCTTTTTTTTTCACTGCATTTTCATCAACATGTCCAACACATCACCCCGATTGGGGTAGGGAATTGAACTTGTGATGAGTGCTATAAAATCCCGTCTCATCGCCATTTAACCAAGACCCCACATACCTCGCAAAAATGTTGTTAAAAATAAGTAGAGATTCCATTTAGTCCCGGTGCTTTTTTCATATGGAAGGAAAAGACAACTTGGCGAATTTCTTCTTTAATGGTTTTTTTTTTAGCGCTTCCTTGTCTTCCTGTAAAGTAGTTTCAGGAATATTTTCCAATATTGATTATTCTGCTTCACGGCTGCTAGAACCTATGGAACTATACAAATTGTTGAAGTGACATACTACCTCTTCTTTGAGCGATGGAAAATCTGAAATTTGTATACCTCTGGCAACAATCTCTTTGATATTGTTTTGCGAGACTCAATTTTTAAGTTTCACTTTTCTATTTATATCTCTGACCTTTTTAACCAAATGCTCCTGGATTTTAAACACCAAATCTCTTCTCTCTCTAAAAACTTTATGATATGCTGCAAATTCTTCTTCTTCTTTTTTCAGAGGAAAAAAACGTTGTTTATATTAAAACATAAGCAGTACATATTCGTGATGATCTCAAGCTGTGTAAACCAGCAAGAAAGTAATACATATTATGACCAAAGAGAATGCTCCCCATAGAAGGAAGGAGCAGTATTTGAAAAGCTGGCCGCCACATATGAGGAGAAGATGAACTCCATACCAATACGCTCAGCATTAGATGCGAGGTTAAAGACATAGTAGATAAGATTCATAATATGTGAAATAGAAAATATATATGAGATGTCAAAATGTATACTGTGGACGACTGATAAATATGATGGTAATATGAACCACATCATAATGAAAATATTCAGGTACTAATCAGTTCTGACCTGTAAGAAATATGCTAAACCATTTCATTACGGCAGGTAGAAACTGTGAATGTTGAATAGGAAAATAAGGATAAAACTATAGAAAAATGGATGCCTTTGAGATTAAGAGAAAATGTTGTATGCAGGCTCGCTTGTGTTGTATTGGCCGGCTCGCTTGCGTGATAAACTGGCTCGCTTGAATAGATGTATTAAAGATCATCCTCATGTAATTCTTGTGGAGGAGCATAATGATTCAGGCTCGCTTTTTATGATGTTCTGATTCCGCCTGCTTGAGGGTATATTCCTGGCATGCTTGAACACTTGAAATCCAGACTCGCTTTATGATTCTCCGCTGGCTCGCCTGTAATAGATCCGCAGGCTCGCTTGTAAAACCGCGTCACATATGGGCTGGCAGATATGATATATCATATGACAGAGTCGCCACATCCATCAAAATTATTAAACAAAATCACCTCTTCAACCTGTTAGACATAGTAGCAACATATTAAGGAATCGGAATATCATCTTGCCAAAAACGATTACCGTCTCTGAACAGTTGAACCTGCATGATCCCAAAAATAGAGAGTAAGCCTTTTTTTGAGAGCCCATCAGCCCGGGTATTGTTTTCCCTGTATATGTGGGTAATAGGTGGCTCATTGAGAAAGGTCCATAATCTTCGTGCCCTGCCCACCCAACCCAGAAGTTCAGGCCGCATCATAGCTGTGGAATTAGTAATCCATCCAATAACAACCTGTGAATCCCCATATACATGTATATTTTGAAGCTCTAAAAAAACAGCAAAATGAAGACCACCCCACAGTGCAATAATCTCCGCTTTGTTATTGGAACCATAGCCACCATTCCAATTTATATGTACTCGCTCCCTCCGTGATATTTTTATCCATGCGCCACACCCCATAACACCATCCACACATGCGCCATCAAAGAAAACAACCGGTATAGCCATCTCATGAGGCCGAATACGAATTGAGCAATTTGTAGTCAGCCTGCTGGGAGATGGGCGCTCCTCCATCCAATTCATGATAGCAGAGAATATACGGGGAACTTGGAAGGGCACGTTGTCAAAAATCAGCCTATTCCTCCCTAACCATACCTCCCATATAAGGTAGAAAGGCAGAGAACGAAAATTACCCCGTTTCTTATCCCATACCATGGCAACTAATATAAAATCGTCTGGAGACCATGTTGGATCCATGAAGTGACCAGCAAAAAGACGCCACAAATAAACAACAGTTGGGCATCGGAAAAACAAGTGATCACTTGTCTCGAAATCTGCACAGCATATATGGCATCTAAATGGTCCAAGGAATCCTCTCTTAATCAAGTTTTCCCCAGTGAGCACCTTACCTTTCCAAAGCAACCACCCAAAAAGAACAATTTTTGGAGGCATTTTCCTCTCCCAGAAAGAACTATAAGTAGAGGACATATGATCCTGGTATGTAGCAATGTTGAGGCGTTGATATATATCTTTGACAATCGGGGTGCCAGTATTGGTTGGCCCATTCCAAACTAAAATATCACCCCCCTCATCCCAACAGAAGTCCGCAGCTCGTAGTGCATCTCTGAACAAATCCCATTCATCAGCTACCGGACCCAAAAAACCCAGTTGGTGAGCAGATTTGAACTCAGGAGCTCCATGGGACCATACCCGGATTGTCTGAGCAAGATATATGACTCCCCTGTGAGCAAGCCGGTGTATGAGCCGCGGTGACGGAGCAGATTGTGGTGGGATTCCGATCACCGATATGAAAGTCAATGGGATATTCCCACCATCTAGAAATAGCCACGCTAGCCTTCCCGATACGTGGTGGGCAACTTCTTGAAGCTTCTCCATATAATCGAGATAGATCGGGGTTGTGAGAATTGCATGCAAAGGATTTGCTGTAGAAAATCACCCATGATATATTTACTCCTAATGACGGCTGTCCAAATGCCATTTCCATGAATGGCCCTCCAAAATGACTTAATAAGCAGTGCATTATTGAAAATCCTTGTGTTTAGGATACCCCATCCATCATGTTCTTTTGACCTGCAGAGGTGCACAAGTTTGCAGAGATGTATTTTGTGGTTCATCTGTGCGCCCCCCCACAGGAATTTAGCAATAATGCTGTTAATCATTCTAATGATACTATCCGGTAGATAATATAAGTGCCCCCAATAAACCAGCATCTGAGAGAGTACCGCCTGAATCATGATGAGTCTTCCCCCCATGGACAACCATCTGTGTGACCATTTGTTGATCCGTCTACGAAGTTTGTCGATCAACCACATCCAATCCTGTGTTTTGTATCCACATGGTTTGATCAAAAACCCCAAATATGTGAAGCCAGCAGAGGCCTCTCTATAACCAACCCCCATAAAATCTGCAATAAAGGCGATCTCCCTTATGTCACCATATTCATATACGATGAAAGATTTGTTTTTGTTGATAGCCAATCCAGTTGCAGATTCAAAACGTATGAACATAAGATGAATATAAAACCAGTGATTCCTCTTTAAATAACCAAATAACAAAAGATCATCCACAAATAAGGAATGGGAGCATGAAACCGTATCAGAGAAGGAGAAGCCCTTTGTGTAGCCTTGTTGTATCGCCTTGTGCATAATGCAGCTGAAACCATCCATAATTAAGATGAAAATGAGCGGGGACAAAGCACATCCCTGTCGCAGTCCACGTTCAGCCCCAAAGAATGGTGTAGGAATACCATTGATAATAACAGCATAACGAACCATGGAGATGCAAGTCATAATCCATCTAATGATCCTAATAGGAAGACCAACCTTCATCAGTACCAACCTAATGTAAGACCAATCAACAGAGTCATAGGCTTTATGTAGATCGACCTTCATCATAATAGCCTCCCTCTTCTCTATGTGGATAGAATGTAAAACTTCTTGCGCAATAGCCGTGGCATCATGTATAGAGCGCCCTTTAAGGAAGCCATATTGTTCATTAGAAATAAAGGTCGACAGAGTACCTTTCAGCCGATCAGCAATAATCTTAGATGTTATCTTGTAAAGGACATTACACAATGCGATCGGCCTAAAGTCAGCAAATGAGTGGGGGACGTCCATCTTGGGAATAAGAGCGATGAATGTAGAATTTAGACTGGCAGGCATGAATCCCCGGGTACGGATATGTTCCACGACCTTAGTGATCTCCTCACCCATCAATTCAAAAAAATGGATAAAGAATTCCGCGGGCCACCCATCTGGCCCCAGACATTTGTCTTTTGAAAACGACTTTAGGACCTTCAATACTTCATTCCCTGTGACAGCAGCATCCAGTGCAGAAATAGCGTCAGCATCAAAAAATCGATTGATATGTTCCAGCAATCATACCTGATTATCATTGCATATCCCATTTTGTTTAGAGTAGAAGGTTGAGAAGTGTGCTAGTGCTTCTTGTTGGATTTCCTGGCAAGTATGGGCGACTGAGCCATCCGCCCGGTTAATACTCCATATAGAATTCCTATTCTTCCTCCCATTTGTGCATTTATGAAATTATTTTGTATTCAGATCCCCTTCAGCAAGCCATGTGATCCTACTCTTCAGCCGCCGGGTAATCTCCTCAATTCTCAAAATTTCTCTTTTCCTAACACCAAGCCTCATGAGATTTTCTAGTGTTTGCTCATCTGGATAGATCATGAGGAAAGATGAGATAATCGATTCCATCTGCACCTGTATATCCAAATACTCAGCCCTCAGCTGTAATTTCTTCTTGCGATCCCATGACTTTGATGCCGCCTTAATATTCTGTAGTCGATGCTGAAAAGATTCCCATACCCCAGAAATCTGCGATTCACAATCAGCCCTCCAAATCTCTTCAACAATGTTGGTGTATTCGGGGTCCTCCAGCCATATTCTGTTAAATTTGAAGGGCCGTCCATAAACTGACTGCGTACCATGCCACGTAAAAGTAATAGGCATATGATCTGAAATGTCAGCAGGCAATATCACGTCTAGGTCAGTCCCCTCACAGATCCAGATTGCCTTTAAATCCTAACACCCTGCTACCATCTGCCACTATGTTGTCGCCCGCCCCGCTGCTATCCAATGTGGCGAATTTATGTGCCTTTCCACGTCCCCTTCAAACCATAAGAGAGGAAGAGATCATTTAAGACGAGTCAGTAACCATGCTATATTATTTCATCGTTTTCACTCAAAGATTATGGTTATAGTCACATTCTGAGCATGAGATTTGGGAGAGATAATATGCCCGCCGCCTGCATTCTGCTCCAGAATACCGCCCTATTTGAATATGGAGCGTAAATACTAATGATGTTAAAATTACCCTGTAGTCCTCTAAGCTGACCTGATAATATGATACCCCCGAAGAAACTGAAGGCTCTGAAAGAAACATATTCTGGATTCCACATAGCAACCATACCCCCAGAACGGCCATTTGAATCAATGGAAACCACTTGCCATCCTTTTTTAATATTAAGAAATAGATTAATAGCCTTAGATCGTTCCTCCATAGTCTCCTGACCCAAAAAAATAAAAGGATTCTTATACATGAGCAATTCCTTTAGGCAATGGCTTTTGGAGGCATCGCCCAACCCCCGTAGATTTAATGATATGATGTGAGTCATGGTGAAGATGGCCGAGGGTTGCTTGCTCTAAGCGCCCTGGAGGAACTATCAGGACCATCATAATTGGCAATGGGAACTTCTGAGAGGCCCACATCATCATCAGAGAACAAAGAAATTGATTTTAGCTTGCCTTTGTTGAGGCGAAATGCCGCCTTTGCCTTCTTCTTTATAGCTACGATAGTAGTTGACAAGCCAGATGATTGTTTAGTGAGGGTATGGGCTTGTCAAAAACTGTTAAAGCAGCTAAGTCAAGGTTAGGATTTCCAAAAGGGGAATCAATATCACTCCCTATGGAGTTCCTGGGAGATTCTGGTAGGTTAATAGGACCACATTTGTCAGGAGAGTTATGTGGTGACACAAGATTGTTCCCTTTGGCTGAAGAGTCTCCTAATAGAGTGCGAGAAGAAGTACCCTCCGACACATCCCTGGAAAACATAGCGGGTCTATATATGGGCGGGTCCTTAGTAGGTGAACGATTGTCCAGGGCTTGGATAGGAACCATCGGTTGATTGTCAGTACCCCAATAGATCGGGTTCCTTTTAGTATTCAGATCCCGATTGTTATGAGCAGATTGTATAATGGGATTATTCTCATGAAAAATAGGCTCTGCGGGGGCAAAGGAGGGGCATGATACCAGGGAATCAAGGTCGTCCAGTATGTTAATGGAATGCGAGAAGGCGGAAATTGTCTCTTTATTAGTCTGTGGATCAAGTACTCTATAGGTGTTGCGGCCAACAGATGGGTGAGCAATAATATTAGATGGTAACAGAGAATCAGGGATGGGAGCATCATCTTGACCCTCAGCAGATTTATATTCCTCTTCATCTATGAGAGTATGAGAGATGTTACCTGTATGGCCAGCACCCGTCGGGACCGAAACGTTGTTCTGTTGTCGTCCGTCCCGAGCCACCCTTTGTCCCATATCCGCCCTAGCAATGCGAAGCCGAAAAGGACAGTGTTCCCTGAGATGGCCCGTCTTGTGACAGATTAAACACCTAAATGGTATCCCCCAGAAGTCGATACGCTGACGGTGTCGTCTATTGCCCCATAGAAGGTCGATGTCACCTGGAAGCCCACCCACATAATCCATCTCTACGAGAAGCCAAGCGATCCTCTTGTCTGAAGCACCCACAATACTAGGGTCTATGAATTTAGTGGAACCAATTGAGTCACCAATAGTCCGCAGCGCCTTGAGGGTCCATAATTCTAACGGCAAACCAGGGAGCTTGACCCAGACCACCCGACTTCGTGGAGCCTCCAATACCGGGTTAAAACTGATATACCATGGAATGATTTGCATGAAGCTGCGCCCGCGTACCCATGTCCTGTCTGTAATTTTGTATACGTCCCTCTCGTCCATAAAATGGACACCAAACCAACCATTGAGGAGTTTGCTTACCTTGGGCGAATAACCAATTAAAGATGACCATTTCTGATCAACCCAAGAGGCCGTGTCAAAGTCCTCTCTATCAGGAAATACCCATCGGCACATAACAGCCCTCCGCTGTAAGCTATCCACTCTAATACAGAGATCCTCGTAATCCAGACTAACTTCTTTGATCTCCATCTTATGCTTAAAGATGTGCCGCTTGCCTCTACCAACACGTCGTTGCCTATGCCTTCTGTTCTGCCGCTGTGAAGTAACCTTAGGAACAGAATTATCCTGAATAGCTTGTATGATAATGGCATCGTCAACTAGAAAATCATCGGGAGGGGGGCAGCCACCACCTCCATCCTTGTCATCCCGCGTAATCCCGCCACCGCTGCCACCCATTATGAGTATTGTAGTGCAGATCCCTGCGTCACTTCTGCTGTACTGTCAGAAGGCCGCCATATTGTAATGTCGTCACCCCATCCAGGCCAAAATGGCATAAACCGATAATCTTGGGGCAACCATTTAATACCATATATGGTGTAAGCAAAAAAAGGGGGACATTAATCCCAAGGGACTAATACATAATGGTCCATCAGCGCTTCATACGTACACATGTATTATCCATAAGCAGAATCCCCAATATAAGCCTGCAAACAACATTGAACAACCCAAAACAGCCGCGTCTGCCACATCCCTTTACGAACATCCCCTGAAACCGTCAGAGATCATGGATCGATCCGCGGATATGCCACGTAAAGTCCATGTGAAGAGCAGTGCTCGAATGATTATGATGAATTAGAGAAGGGAAGACCAAAGACCCAAGTGTCTCATTCCTAAACAGATGATTCAGGGTCAATGAATGCTATAAGCCGCCACTGCCAAGAATATCAGTCATCATCAGGACTATATTAAAGAGGAAAATATTCAGAGATAGGGAATCCAGAACAATATGTCGGAAATTGGATCCGGTAGGTAGCCGATCCATAAATGTCATCCATGCCGGACAGCAAAATTAGTATTAAAGTCACAGCATATAAGCCTCGGAGTGTTGGGATGATCAATGTCAGTTGAAAACAAACTCCAAAGCAATAAGGTCATCAATACTTCTGATATCAGAGCAATAATCCCCATATAAAGATGGTACCTCTGACGTACCATTCATCCGATAATTTGAATATGGATCACTGTTGTGGGATGTGGAGATAACCATCGATAACATCCCGGATAACCAATCCACAAAACATGTAGACGTTACAGCATCCGCAGCAAGTCCTGGTATTGCCCACCCCCATATGAAAGACCATAATACTGCTCACGGTCCAAATGGTTACTAGAAATTACAGCAGCAATAGCAATAGCATCCTGGTATTGCCCACCACCTTCCGTGTAGACGAACCCCAATACTCTTGCAAGGTCTGGAAATATAGAAGCTATCGATCCACTTATACCATCTAAAAACCCTTCTCTTTGACATGCCAGATACCAGGGCAATTGAATCCGATGATGATTCAGAAGTAGATAACTCCGCCTGGTTAGTCATCCGCCCTGTGCTGTCTGAAGATAGCCAAAAGAATGCGGATGGCCACTATAGAGAGTAATATAATCATGCATACCTCAGTCTCATCAGAGAATGTCATGTGTAAAGTCCGAATAGGTTGGTGCACCCTACCATGCACCAGCCAAACAATGAAATTCAAGACGTGTGGACTACAGCTCTAATGGTGCAGTAATAGCCACCATAATCGACAAACCTGTTCCTTAAGGGAAACCAACTATAAATATGAGTGAAGCCAGTACAAAAACCAGCCAAGGAAACAATAGCCCCTAATACCTAAATCAGATATAGCCACCTGAAGCAACAATGTGTAGTCCGCAATGGGTACCAGCTAAAAACATGCAATATTAGCCACCAAAAGCACCATCAGAATGACAGCATTGGGTACCAGCTATATACATAAATCAATAGCCACCAACAGGTTAGTGTAGTCCCCATTGGGTACCAGCTAAAACATGCAACAATAGCCACCAAAAACACCATCAAGATGACAGGATTGGGTACCAGCTAAATACATTAATCAATAGCCACCATCAGCAACAGCATATTGTCCTCCCAGGGTTCCAGCTAAAAACTGATACACCTCACCTATTCGATCTTTTTCCATAGCAGCCACGAGTGATTCTTCCTCCTCTAGCCTTCCTTTCTTTTCCACTTACTCTTCTTTCAAGGCGATGGCTATCCATATTTGGATGGAAATCACATGGGCACACAAGTTAAAACCAGAGGGGAAAACTACCATCATCCTCTCTCTAGATTTCTGAAGCAGACTCGTTCCACCTATGCCCAGATCCTATCCAATTTGGTAGTGACGTTACAGGAAGCCTCTTTCCTTCAACCAAGTGATTTCTCCTGCAAATTCTTCTATTTCTTCTTGCAACATATCATATTCATTAGCCCATTCTCTACCACTTGAATAAACCCGCCTCAAATATCAAATCAATTTCCAAAAAAAACTAGATAAAGTATGAGAATATAAAATATGAGAATCATTAATTAAATTATTCCAATGAATTAGCGACTAAAATTTATTTGTAAAAATAACACTGAATTAAGTATCAGATCAATTTCCAAGAAAACCTAGGTGAAATAGAGGAATCATTAATTAAACTATTCAAATGAGTTAGCCACTGGAATTTCTGGGTAAAAATGGCTTAAAACATACATTTATTAAGTTCAAAATTTATTTTTTATGATTAAAATGTGATATTTATGTTTTTGACTATAAATTTATTTAATTATTAATATATTTTTTAAAATATTTATTATTTTATTATAAACGCTATATCAATAACTAATATCATATTTTATATAAATAGATATATATATTATTAATCATAATTAAAATAATTTTAGTTTTTTTATTTTTTTTATTTCCCATTGAAAAATATTAAATACTATGTAGAAATATATTCATATGGTATTTGTTAGTATACTAAGGTGAGTTGCATTTTCGAATGGTTTTATTTCCAAAATAGTAAAAAGGAAGAAAATAAAGGAGGGAAACTCGTGACATGCACAAATCTTAAAAAATGATTACCATTTGTTGGATAAAGTGGAGCTTCATAGAAATGGGTTAACTTTGGAAGTTATTCTAACGTCTTCTCTCGACAAAATAAAAAACAATTTTCCATAATAAAGATGGGTTTTCTTTAAATTTAAATTTAAAAAAAAAAAAAAAAAACATAAGGATGATCTTTTTAAACACCCAATTGTAACACTTTGAAATCGGTATAAAGGGCAAATTGAATTACATCGCTTGTGAATAAAAAGTTGTTTGGCAGATTAAAATCAATGGTTATAAATAATATGCAAGGAGGATTATATTATGCTTTGAATTTAAAGGATGCATTAAAATAAAGGTATTTTTTTCTTATTGGTTGATAATGAAGTTTAATTAATGAAAATAAAAAATATCATTAATATTTTTAATTTGAGTATTTGTTAAGTGTGATATTTTTGGAATTTTTTTTATTTAATTTGTTTAAAATTTAGTAGAGATTTATTGAAATTACAAATTTGATAAGTGATTTTTTCATAATTAGATGTTCCAAGGATTTTTGAGGGTGTTGAATCATATATATACAAAAACAACTAGTTTAAACAACACAAATCAAGATTTGGACACAATTTTTTTTCACCAAATTTTAGAAACTCCAAAAAATTATACTTAAAAATTACTCTTTTTCACCAATCTTATATATATTAATTATGATTAAATTATTTATAATTATAATTAACATCTTTTTAATAAATTAAATATATAAAAAATTGCTTACAAATTATACATTTAATATAATTTAAACAAATAAACACAAAAATATCTGAATTATTGTCCACCACAGTTTTTAAAAAAGAACCTCACTTAAACCATTTTTTTACTATCAAAATCAATGTTTCATTGAATTACGTTTTCATCAATTTTTTACTATCCTTTAATGTTGAGGAGTGAAAATCCCTGATGAATCTGAATTTTATCATTATCGTTTCAACCTCATGAATTATTAACTTACATTAATGGTTAATATAAACAATATTTTTAACATTAAACAAGTGTGAATTTATATTATAATAGTTTGCGTAATAATCATCAAGTATGATTAATCCACTTAGATTTATTAATTATTTAAAGAAAATAAATCTTTTAGGTGCAAGTTTTTTTTTCTAATATAAAATTTATTTATAATTATTAAATTTAGTATATTGGGAGGCTCTTTGCAACTTAGTATAGAAGAGATGTAATGTTATGTAAATATTTTAATTTAGTCAAATTACATAAAAATAAAAATGTTAGAGAATGATCAAATCTCTTGAGGTTCAAACCTCTTTTAGAGTGAAGAGATTGATCCCTCTCGACACTTGGTAGATTTGGAGTTAAGATGGCTCTAGGCTCGCTTTTATTATAATTTTAATTATCTGGCCAACTATACATAACATAATAAGACATTACAACATATATTCCAATTAGGCTAGAGAACATCTCTTGATGCACTTACTAATCTAACTAGTACATTAGTGCAAGATTTATTGATATTGACCATTTACTACTTGAGTACTCAAGAAAAAGTATTATAAAATAAGGAATAAAGCTAAACATTATATTTTTTTTCTTTTTACTTATATATATATTATTATTGAAACTTGGTTAGATAATTGTTGTAAAAAATACATTTTGAATTTCATTTATAAAGAATTGATAATTTCCATAAATCATAAATGTCATTAAAAAATCAATTATAACATATCTCAAGAGATTTAAACCCACACAATTTAAGAACCAAATTATTCACCAAACCTAAAATCCTTTCTCTACATTTTAAATTTAATCAAATTATTATTTCAAATATAAAAATGGATTTAAACATCTTTAAATACTCCTATTAAAATCATATTATACAATATTAACACATACATATTAAACAATATTAAACAACACATATGTATATATATAATTTCAATCATTCAAAATATTATCAATTTTCTTTCTCACTCTTTTAAATAACATAAGACAATACATACAAAACTTTAAATCACAATTTTAACTTTTAAATATATACTATTACCTTTAAATTAAACACTTAATCACTATAAATACACAAATGTCAGAAGTCAATAAGAACTAGCCTTAACACACCTTTGTAACCAAACTAAAAGGGTAAAAAAAAATTCTATAGAAAACCGTCATCATTAGGAGCCTATGCTTTGGGGATTGTGATATTGTTACCTCTATCCATCTACCTAAATAAATAATTCATGCATATAAAAATAAAATCCTAACATCGAATCTAATGCTCTACTTTGTTATATAATATTTCCATAGCATCTTCAACCAATCAATACGTCATGTAGCATTGGCCATTACACCTTAAAAATACTACACCTTACACTTGTATTTAATGTCCATGTCCATTACACCTTATAAATACTATTATCTTCTCCCTCCACTTTGTAAATGCTCCAATGGTTGTTCACTGGATAGATAATACATCATTTTTTACATATTTTTATTATTATTAACTTTATATTATATAATTTATATTTAAAAAATATTATTATACTGAAAAAATATTTATTAAATATGTTTGTTTTAACCTACTAATAAAGATACCATTACAATCCACATGAATTTTCCAAGAATAATTTATCGAGGTATTATGACCACGGAAGGAAGAAATAGTGGGGTCACATAGATTCATGCACACTCTTAAGATATGAGCCATTTCGAATGGAGACACTAAACCTTTCAAAGTGGGATTTTCTATTTGTAGTGTAAAGCTAAACCAAATATGGCATAAGAAAGTGTTCATACATTTTAAATTTTATTTTATATATATGTATATATATATATATATATATATTTATTTATTTATTTTTGGATATGTAAGATTTTTGCTTAAGGAATATAAGAAGTAACAAATAATTAAGTGAAAGCTTGTGTAATTTTTCAAGGCATTAAAATTTGAGAAAGTATTATCAACACTGAGTTAATCCATATTCTTTTTGACATGGGCATAATCGTTTTTGCACTCCATAACATGTCTCAATCACCATCCTTTCAAATCCATCCAACTTGCTAAAAATAGAGCCTCCCTTATAGAGATTTAGCAAAATGTGCTTCTTCCATGTAAAAGAAATCAAAACTTGGAAGTGAATGTTATAGCCAAATTTTGGATGACTCTAAGAGTGGGTATGATCATCTTAAAGCAAATATAAGGGTATAAATTAACCACAATCCACATTACATTATTAGGTTGTAACATACACATATTCTAACAATGTTGAACAACCGTAAAATTAGAGAGCTCAAGAATAAGGAAGTAATCGGTCATCCCCCCAAATTTGTATTACCCATCCCATCTTGTCATTATTGAAGGATAACATTCTAATGTCTCTAGGTTTGTGTTCCCCCTTGCATCTCGTTTCACCTTCCCCCTCCCCCCATTGTATCTACTTATTCCCTTCCTTAATTGTATAGTTCTCTACTCTTTGTTACCATGGAAGGGGGCCATTAACTCTACTACTATTGTGTGCTCACTAGATAATTTTGTGCCCTCAAGTAATCCCTAAGTAGCTCTAATCAAGAGCTTGAGAGTACCTACAATGACATCTAGTATTATACTCTACAATTTTCTTACTAAAGTCTCATGGGAGAATCACTTGTGGAAGATGGAGGAGAAGAGGGATGCTTGCAAACACGAGACATAGGCTAGAATACGAGAATTTGAGAAAGGGAGGAAGAAAAATAAGACTTCCCTAATGTTCGCGACACATAAAACATGGAATTGGAATACTCATTTGTATCTCTCTAGAATCTTGTTAATCAAATTAACAATTGCGTAGGGTACACTACGATGGAAAGGAATTGACTCCCTTGTAATGAGAAACAAATGATAAAATTAGACACTAACTTATAGGTGGAATATGGAACTAGGACAACTTTGAGATAATATTTTTTATGTTTTGTTGGTTTCTAGGTCTGGTCAGTTAGTATGTTTGCTAGTATACTTGTGGTATTTGGAGTAGAAGAACACTTTATGTTTTGATTGAACATATGGCAAAGTGGGGTTTATCCTCTATTAAGTCGGTTAATATAAAAAATTATCTCAACAATATTTCAATCTCAACTGAGGATCCCAGAAGAACAAATATGAACTTTTTTTTATAAAGGTAAAATTATGAATAAATAAGTTTCACACAAAAAAATGAAGTTCATACTAAGATATTTATCATTATTTTATCCCCAAATTTTGTTTTGATGCTAATTCAGTTAAGCTTTGAATAGGAAGAACATAACTAAACCAAATAATAAGAACATAACTAAACCGAATAATAAGAACTTGGAGCAATTATAATGTTCCTTAGTACCATATCTGTCACATAATCCTTCTAAGAAAATATATTAGAACATTGTAAACATTAAAGAGTCAAAATGAACAAAATTGTCTTGAACCCCATATGAATTGGAGAGAAATTAATAGGTGGAGTCCCCTAATATGGACTATGATTCCCCATTAATCTCATTAATTACACCTTATGAATTGGTACATAAAACGTGTCTTACTAAAATAAATCAAAGTTTGAATGAGCCCTTGAATCTTATGTTTAGAAGTATGAATTAATGATTTTATTTTGTTAATATGTTGAGAAAGAGGTCACCAGTGTGATGAGATAACATTGAGAATGGTCTCTTGAAGTGGGTTATCTAAATCTTAGGATGATAAGTAACTTCCCCAATGTAAAACATGTAGATATATGTAGCAAAATTTGAAAGAGTAGCTTGAATGAGTGAAAATATGGGAAATGTAAGAGCTACTCATGAGAAGGGTGTCAAGATCTATGTGTTGGAACTTCACTAAAGAAAGGTATAGTTACAATTAACTAGTTGGGTAGAAATAACCAAGAGAGTGAGTTGTAAATGCACAATATATTACACCTTGAATATACTTAATGAAAGAGGGATATTTAATAAAGGTAAGTGAAGAAACTATATGAACTACCTTCATTTTTTTATTACTAGATAGGAAATTCAAAGAGCCTTCATAAGTAACTTTGCCATGCGGATTGTATGAAAATTTGATATTAAAATCTTGAATTAATGAATCATACAGGGATGGATATTTTTTTGAATAAATAACTTTGAATAATTGAATGCAACCACTCTCACTTCAAAGACATTGTAGAATAAATATACTAAAACAATAAAAGATAGTTGAAGTAGTATTCACAACCACATTGATTAAAGGGGTATAACTATTAAAGAGAAATAAAATGTAGTTGAGATAGAGATATACAAATAATAAACCTTGCATCTAGGAGAATATGAACCAAAATTATGATACTTGTTTAAATATTGTAATGTGATAAGTTACTAAGACAAACATAAACACCTAGAATACAACAAAAATAAGAAATACATTAAAAAATACAAACATTATAAATCCTTAAAATTGTAACTTAATGTGCCTCTAAAGTAAACCTTACCTTCATACCCCTAAAATCAACATCCTCAACAAAAGCATATTAAAAAAATCATACTTAAATGTACCCCCCCCAAAAAAAAAAAAAAAACAAAATCACAAGAAAAAATGATTTCAATATAATAAGGACGCCTCCCATATATATAAATTTAAATTACCATTTATAACAAAACTTACAAAATAATATAAATTCCCTTCAACATCTCAACTCATAATTTATAAAGATGAAAAATAAAATTAATAAACTCCTTGAAATCCTCATCATGTTCCTCACTTAAACTAATAATTACAAAGAAAGTGGTTAAATGATATCCCAAATGTGTTTTTGAAAGGATGGGAAGAACAATTGCATGAAATTTAATAATAACTCATACGATGTAACCCCTAACCCTTGGTTTTTTATGCCACAATCTTAAAAAAATATCGATGTGAATATGATCTTTAATGAAACATGAATTTATCTATTTATAGTCAAACTCACCCGATCCCTTTTCTCCTAGTTAATAACGAAGTCACTTTTTGTGTTTTTTTTTTTTAAAGCTATGTAGAATATCATGTCTTTACAATACCACTTTTTGTAATTTTACACTAAGGTGGAATATGATCATGCCCATAACCATCATTGGGATTGGTTTTTGCAATATCATTTTATGTGGCTTTTAAAGCTATGTAGAATATCATGCTCATAACCACTATTGGGATTTGTGTTTCCTATAACCAAGATTATGATTAATTTTTCCCATTTATTAAGAATTTGAAGGTTGATGAATTCCTACTGAGACCTGAGTGTGATCAAGTCATCATACTCCGAGAAAACATGAGGGACTATTAGTTCCTATATACACTAAACTAAAATATTTAACCTTATGTTCACCTCCCCTCCTATATTAGATAGTTGAAAGCATTTCAAATATTGACTTGGTTGAGGATATTTTATAATAAAGTATCGAATCTCTAATATGCTTCCCATTCCTAATATTGATTTGGTTGAGGATATTTTATAATAAAGTCTCGAATCTCTACTATGCTTCCTATTTCTATTGTTCGTTGTTTTTTCAAGAATAAGAATAAATAAGTTTGAAGTCTTTAACGAACAATAATCTTTATTTCATTATCAATGGGAATTTTGAAGAATAATAATCTTTATTTTATTATCAATGAGAATTTTACAATTAAAATTAGTGTTATCTTTTAAGATATTTCTTAATTTTGTACATGTTAGATTATCAGTGCTATTAAAATAAAACTTAATGAAGAAAGTTGTTTTTTTTTTTAAATTTGGTAGTACCTCGCTATTTTCTATTTATAATTTGAAAGCAGGTTACAAAATATAAAAATCCAGTCTGTGGTCTCAACCTGCCCGTAGGAAACCAGGTCTGTTGGCCACCTTAAAGCGTTAAAAGCAAGCCAAAATTGAAATAGTTTCATTCATCCATGAGCCTCATTAACTAACTGACCGATTACACAATTATCTACAAGTTTGGGAATTAAAAGATGTCCATACAAAACACAAAATTGCATCTAAAAACCATGAGCAACTTCTAAAACTGCTAGCCATCAGAGGAGTAAATCGGTGCAGGATCCTTCACTATGGATCCATGCATATCCACCTGCTGCAACTACTGAAGTTGTTTCTCCATTCGGCCCACACGATCATCGATTCTACTGATACGATCAGTAGTCTGATACTGAGTAATTTTATATGATTCAACTGATTCTGAATGTCCTGTAACAAATCCACTATTTGTGGCTCAATCCTCGCTTGATTAGGAGGAAAACTTTGCATAGCCTTGGCCAAAAGGCGTTTAACTATCCAGTAAGTATGGACAGTCTGCTGGAACAAAGTTAGATGACCCCGAGTATTACCAGGGTCTGTTATAAAGTCCATGATCTCTGCTTCCACATCATTATCTTCCGGACCAGTATGAATTTCCCATTCCCAGCCTCGAATCTCCTGTCGAACAGTGGATGAATTGCCAATAACATAGTTTGCAGCGAGGTTTTCTAAGATCTCTTGTCGTGACTTCCGACCACGTTTCTTGGGACAAGTCTCAGGCTAGGCCTACTGTTTGCCTTTAACAGAATGGTTACAAGAGCGACGCTTCCCCATGATGGAGATTGGCCTATGGATGAACAAAGACAAGAAATAATAAACCATTAAAGAGTGGACATCATCAGTGAAGTTACCAGTGGACTTCCATTGAATGCTGATAAGTGCAAAGACCATATGACTGCTGCGAAGACGAGTAAATGGAAAACAGAGAACCCAATCCCTCAGACTGATGACCTGGAAACAAACTGAGTGCGCAAAACCCCAACTAACAGACACTGTGGTGCCAAGACAATCATTCCACAACATTGGTATAACCACAGAGAACAGGGCAAAAAAAGCCGCCTCCCAATCATCACGAGCAACCAGCAATATATCAATAGTCCAGAAAGACTTATGGCGAAGATTTAGAAAATGGGAACAAAGCCGCTTCCTATCCCGACTACAGCCATGCAGAAAAAATCCCATAAACCCTACCCATTGAAATCTCAGATAAACATAGCAGTGCAAAACCCAACCACTAGAAACGAACTGACGAGCATAATTAATGATAAAACGAAAACTCTTAACCCATCTGCGTCTAGTGGAAAAAGAAATGAGAATTCTAACAAATGCCTCAGACAGCGGAACATAGAACTGAAACAACCACAGAATGAACCTTTGCATTTTAACCCACCCAACAGCAGGATGCAAACGAAGGCGTACTCTAACCTGAACCTCAACGAAAACAGAGAAGCCAATAGAAAAATGACAAGGGTCACGAAAACAAGGTTCCACTGGGCACAAAAAAGGAGCAACAAAGCTATTATCCGCCAGCCGAATCCAAAGAAACAAAGCTTGTCGTGAACAATACATAGCCCTTACGACATCAACGATGAGAGATAGAAGAAAGGCGAATACATACCCCAACAGGACTGTTTGGCCGATGAAAGGTATGGTGTCCGTCGTCCTCCTATGCTGCATCCGAGCTTGCACTACAGAATAACTATGCATGGCAGAATAAAAATGCCTATGCAGAAAACTTACTAACTTGAAAACATTCCTTTGCCGTTCTGACAGCACAGGTTATTGACCCTGCCATCTCATTAATCCCCGATCAGTCGCACACTTCCATAAACATTGTTCAATCTGCGCCATCATGGAGATTAAAGGCTCGAAGGACCGAAATCGTCCATCTGTCTTATCATGATATTATACTCTCGACAGATGCGCAACCCGATCGGGGGTAATGAAGAAAGTTTTAGGATATGAAGGATGTGATAGATTTAGATGCGAGTTGATGTATATATACGAAAATATTTATGTCAATTTTCTCACAATTTAGTTTTTGTTAGTCTTTTTAGATGATTGATGCTTGATAACTCATTTATTGTCCATCCTTATGGAAAAATAGCTTTTATAACATTTCAAAAGATTTTCATTGGACAAAAAAATTTGGGTTTATTTGATCACTAAAATTTCCCTTGCCTCATTTGATCCAAATTCTCATAAAGCCATAGTTATAAATATCATCACAAGCTAGATTACACTTTTATTCGAAACAATAAAAGAATGTGAACATCTTAGGTTAATAATCTAAGTTCCAACACTTGCCCCAAATCAAATCAACAATCTTGAATTAAAACTCGAACAATTATTAAGCCCAGGGTTAGTTAATAGTGAAGTTATTATAGCTTTTTCTTTGCCTTGCCCATTGATATAATATATTTATCTTTCTTGCCATATATATTATAATTTGGATTTAAACTCCCAAAATATTGAATAAAAAAATTCTAATATAAAAACCAACTATCCTTTTATATTTTATAATGATATTTATAAATAACATTCATATCACCTAACTTCTAATTTCTTTATTATAAACATCACATTTCTATATTATTTAAATAAAAAACTCCATACATTTAAAAAAAAAAATTGTTATATACAAGAATTATATATATTATATAAAATGAATTACATACTAAATTATTTAAATAAACTATTTTTAGTATATTTAAATTTATTATATACAATAATTAATATATATTATATTAAATTAACTACATATTAAATTATTTAAATAAACTATTTTTATAATATTTAAATTAATAATTTAATCATATAAATAAATAAAGAAAATTAATTTAAAAAAAAAAATTCACAAACCTAATTACAATTTCCAAAGCTGATTTCCTCCCACATTCCTCTTAGAATGTCGAGCAAAATCAAAAGCGCTCTTCCCATTCCTTGTCACAATGATAATCTCATTGGAAATCGAGTGCCTTGTCATGATGTTGGAAATCGAAAATTTGTTACAGGGAAGGAGTGAGTACCCATGATAATAAATTTGCAATGCAACAAAATTGAAGAATGGATATTAAAAATCAGATTATTAAGAAAATAAGAGAATATAATAAATGCTTATTAAAATTCAAATAGTTTATCGATCTTAAGAACATTATAGATTATTTAAAATCAGGTAGTTTAGAATACTATACATGGTTTAAAATGATGTAGTAGATTATTTAAAATCAGGTAGTTTAGAATACTATACCTGGTTTAAAATGATGTAGTTTTTTTTTACAAAATTTTCGAGAGATTTTTAAAAATAATAAATTTAAATTAATTAATTTACAATGTTCAAGTGTTTTAAGGTTTTTTTAAGTAGCTGAATTTTTTTATGCATTCAAAAATATATTATAAATAACAAGAAATCATAATTTTACTTAAAATTGTATGGTCTAATTCTAATAAAAAAAACATTTCTTATCATAATCTTGCTCAAAATTGTATTGTCTAATTCTAAAAAAAAAAACCATTTCCTTTATGAGTTTAAATGCACCCTTTAATTTTTTTTGTCAAGTTGTGTGTGATGCTCCAAGCTTGACTCCTGGTTTGAGAAATTGCTACACAGGGCATCTAATCGGTTAAATTCATCCGAGGATCGCACACCAGCCCTAATCCGTCAAAGTCATCCGGGTTAGGCACTAGGCCACACCAACACTAAACTCAATGAGTTTTTTAGCATGTATCCTCCCCCTAGCACAAGGCACAACCACCCCATGAAATTTGAGGCTCATCCTCAAGTTATTGTGCTAATAAAACTTACAATACACCTTTAAAAATTAAATTTCCTCAAAATTTTAACATTTTATTTTTATAATTAAAAAAAATTCCTTAGCTTCAATATTTTTTTATAATGCATAAATATTTAAGTACTTTCAACTTATTAAATATTACAACATATTATATTTACTAGATGAAAAATACAACCATGTGAAAACAATATTCAGAGTGCAGTAAGGTCAGAAAAATATTGAATTTAAATTCTCTCCAGGCTGTCCACCTCGAGAGACTGAGATTAGGTGCTAAAAACAATGGGATGAAATGTTCGGGTTCTTCACTTTAGAATCAAGCGAATTTTTTGGAAATATACGGTACGTGTAACGGTGTAGGTATGTGGGGTAACTTTTAGAAAAAACTGTTGACTCTGGTAATGTGGCACGAACTTTCGCATGAGCAGTGCCGGTGTCAGGGAAGGACCCAGAAAAGCAGTGTGCCTTTTGGAGTTTGCCATCCTCCCCTTTATAGCCGCTGCCCGCCCCCTCCTGCCCTCCGTCCCTTTTTCTCTGTATATAACCACACAGCCATTATCTTCGCTCTGCAATTCTTCTACAGTCTTATCTTTTACTGGCAGCCTCTAGATTTGCTGAGCCGAGCTTCACAATTTAAGAAATCGGTTCGGTCTGAGTCGCAGATATGAAGATTCTGAAATCTTCTGAAGGATATTTGAACAGTGTTGTCAGAGTGATGAAGCTCTGTTTCATGGCTCTGTCGATAGTCTCTGTTCCTGTGTTCGTGAAGCCTGCATTTGTTGCTTCGTATGAATTCTTTCACGCCGTGTTTCCCCAAATTCGTGAGACGGTCTCGGCGTGGCTGACGCCTACAGTTCTGTTTGTGTTATTGAACTGTATCATTCTCGCCATTCTCGCCAATTCAAGATTTCAACACAAATTCGACTTATCGGGCATGTCACATGAGGAGCATAACCCTGCTTTGGCTGTCCATCAGAAACAACAGCAGCAGCAGCAGGAGGAGCCAATTTATGATGAAGAATCGACGGAAAAATCCGGCTTAACAGAATTGGAAGAGGCAGAGGTGGAGGCGGAGGTGAATTCCGCAGCGAGACCTGAAAGGACTCGAACCTCGGACGTCCGGAGATTGGAAAGGCCTTTGGCGACCTCGCGCATTAACGGGCATTACAAGAAATCCGCAAGTTCGAAGTCTGCCACGGACGCCAAATCGCTGGGGGTTTCGCGGTCCAAGAAGAAGGCGAACACACTGGAGTCGACCTGGAAGGCCATCACGGAAGGCCGAGGCCCTCCCCTGACGCGGCACCTTCGGAAATCTGATACCTGGGAGACGGTACACCGTGAGGACGCGACGGACGCTGCATCCCGCGACTACTCTTCTTCTTCTACTGCAGTTTTCCGAAAATCCGACACATGGAGCAACGGCAGGAATCGAACCGAGAACCTCCCGGGAAAACCTGAATTAGGCGTGGGGTTGAGGAAAGAGCCCTCTCTGAGCGAAGACGAGCTGAATAAACGAGTGGAGGCCTTCATTTCCAAGATGAACAATGAAATGAAGCTTCAGAGGGAACAGTCGCTTGCTCGTTACATGGAAATGGTGAATCGAGGAGCCAGCTAGTAAATTTTTTTTACGTTACTGTCTGTCACTGGATTGTAATTACCTAGTTAGTTACTGAGTCTTTAATTGCAGTACTGAATGTGCGGGGTTTTTAATCATTTTCTTGATAGATAGTTGATTTGCAGCTGCATTTCCTTCCAGGGATGGCCAGTTTTATTTTTATTGTGTAATAAGGCTGGCAGTCAGGCACAGAAAAGTTCATCAATCGGCTTGCAAATGGAAGAATTGCAGATGACTAGCTGTCAAAATAGATAAATATTCTCGATATTTACCAAATGTACTCAAACATGCTGTTTGTCTCTGTAAATTTCTGTATATTTTTTGTGGATCGGTGTCGGAACAATACAAATCTTTAACTCTCGAATTTGTATTAATCATGCATATACAATTATGATCAAGATCTGTTTGTTTACGCCATATTCAGCTTTGCATTCTTCGGCTTGCAAATGGAAGAATTGCAGATGACCAGCTATCAAAATAGATAAATATTCTTCATATATACCAAATGTCAAACATGCTGTTTGTCTCTGTAAATTTCTGTATAATTTTTGTGCATCGGTGTCGGCTCTCGAATTTGTATTAATCATGCATATACAATTATGATCAAGATCTGTTTTTGTTTACGCCATATTCAGCTTTGCATTCTTCGGCTTGCAAATGGAAGAATTGCAGATGACCAGCTATCAAAATAGAGAAATATTCTTGATATTTACCAAATGTACTCAAACATGCTGTTTGTCTCTGAAGATTTCTGATTTTTTATGGATAGGTGTCGGATCAATACAAATATAACTCTGGTATTTGTATTAATCATGCATATACAATTATGATCAAGATCTGTTTGTTTACGCCATATTGAGCTTTGCATTCTTCTTCTGATCCAAATTTTTGGTTCCATAAACAAAAGATCAGAAGAATTCTTTCAGTTTTCTCAGATGAATCTATCAATTTTCTCGCAGGCGAGCTGAACTGTCGAATCAGCTGCACATGCACCTGCCGCTGCCGTAAGATAATTGAACTGTGCACCTCTGTCTTGCGATTGAATACAGACACAGCTATAAAGTAAAAAATTGCAGCCTGATATTCATCTGTTGGCTCTATAAAATATAATACAGTTTCTTTCCTAATTTAGTTTGAATTTATAAATAACGATACAGTATTTCAGCTAACCTAATTTAGTTGTGACTACGGTGTTTGCTGGACACATCGTTAAATTAATTTAGTCGTGACTACGATGTTTTCTGTACACATCGTTAAATTTAGCTGATCGATATTCTTCATTATGTCTTTTGGTTGTTTGGTTCGCGACACATTACCAGTGTTGACCCACACTCGAAAAGCTGTGGCCCGTAATTAATAAACAATAATAGAATCCGCTGAGGAAGGGTAATTAAATGGAGGGAAGATGGTGCTTTATCAAAGAAATTAGCTATTTTCCAAATTAGTTGGTGCTTTATCAAAGAAATTAGCTATTTTCCAAATTTTATTTTAAGTTTTGTTTATTTATTTATTATAGGGCTAGAAACTTATGTTGTCAAATCAGTCCACTGACTGATATTAGGAAATGCAGATCCAATCATCATCTTGGGAATGAATATTTTATCATCATTTTAAATTATGTCACTTCGAATTATTTTATTGGTGATTCGCCAAAGATAAATTTTTACTTTAATTAAAACTCTCTAAAATTTAAATAATTAAATTACTCTCGATTAAATACCGAACTCTTCATATAGCTTTTAAAATCTCCAAATTTTATGTATTTATTATTTTCAATTTTTTCTATCAACTTCTCCTAAAATCCATGGCCAGCTCTAGTTTCACTTTATCTCCATTACTATGAGATTAAAATGAGTCTTGCTGCTGCTTTTTGATCCTTTTAGACACATATCGTGAGGGATCATACCATTAGTGTAAATCTGTCCTAAAGCGATCATGTCCTGTGACCATCACATCAGTTACATTGCCCATCACCACATTGTTCAATGAGTGAAAGGATCCACAAACCATTGCATTAAAGAGAGCTCCAATCATCGCAATTGTGGTGTGAGCCTTTTCCTTTCTACCATGCCCACCACTTTGACTAGGTAAATTATTTTAAAATTTAAATGAGTATATGTTTACATAAAACTTATATATATATATATTATATATAATACATTTTTGTTCTCTTTCAAGGAGAAGTGTACAGGGATGCTCAATCGATTCTTCACACATTTTTGCATATTATTTTCAGTAAACTAGTGTTTAGTGTGTTTAATGCAGGATATTATATATATATACTCTTTCAAGGAGAAGTGTATAGGGATGCTCAATAGATTCTTCACACATTTTTGAATATTATTTTCTATAAACTAGTGTTTAGTGTGTGGCACTTTTAACATAGCATATATAAATATATGTATTTGCATATTTTTATGTATATGTTCTTTCTCTATACATATAGGAGAATTACACAAAGAGGCTTAATTCATGACATTTTTTGGATGACATTTTTCTTTAAACTTAATGGTGTAGATTAGTGTGCTTAATTCATGGGAGATTTTAATTGAATACATATAGATATTTATGTATTTATACATTTTTATACTTTCTCTCTTTATATATATATAAAGGAAAATTGCACAAAGAAGCCTAATTGTTCCTTTCTTACATTCTTGGTATGGAACCAATCAAATGCCCAATAACAATGGCAATAACCCAACCATTTTAACCCCTGAACTTTACACATAGAGACATTCATATCAAGCTATATGATGTAGGGGATGTTGCTCAACACTATGAATCCCATAAAATGCCATTATGTGTTTTCAATTTTTTGTTTATATATATAACAACAACTCATAGCTTGAATGGTGTGGAGGTAGGTCATTAACTTCCTTACCCATCCTTGAATTCCCATTAAGGCATATGTGGGCTATATGTTGAACCATTCATGTGATAATTGTTGACTAGGGATAGCAAGGTACAACATTTAATTCACCCATAGATGCCATCCTCTGAATGAGGGGAAGAACATGGAAGGTTTCCTTCATGATTTGTATTACATGGGAATATATATATATATATATATATATATATATATATATATATATATATATATATATATGAAGTTCTCACATAATTTTAATCTAACTTTAAAACATGTCATATAGAGCATGTGCCTTTGTGTACTCACCCATCTAATATTTCTAGTGAGACTCCATGGGAAAATTAGATTTAGTTGCTGACCTATCATTCTTTTTTATCAAATTGTAATAAATTACATGGTCACCTTGTTAAATTGGACCTCCCAAGCTCTTGAGGGTGGATATAGCTTGAAGATTGTTTTGCACTTTCTTGGCACATTGATTGATGTCTACAAACCAATTGGGATCTCCACTGATATGTTTGTTGATATGATAAGTATAAGGAGAAAGTTAAAGGGTAAAATAATTGGGTTTTCACATAAAATAAAACGACTAAACAAGATAAAATGTCTACGTTTTACTTATAAACAAGGGCCAAAACACATGGTGTGATGGGCACAATATTTTACACCCCTCATATTACTCTTTTTTATGATTGGTTCCTCATGGTGTATGGGAGGTTCCTATGGAATGACAAAGTATCACTTTATTTTGAAAGGATAATTTATGAATAGCTTTTTTTCCAAAAAAGGAAACCATACTACACATCCGTTCCATCTAATTCTATGGTGTTGGTGAAGGTCACACCAATGAGTGAAGAGAGACAAATTATACTCCTAGTTTCATTCACCATTCTCCTCCCCTCATACCTCACACATATATTGGTCGTTTTATAAAAATAAATTGAGAGTACATCCAAAGTTTCTTGGAAGGCATGGGTGGCCATAATTGATAGTATATAGTTAGTTTTTAAGGGGATCGATGTTGGTTTTAATTGTTAGAGGGCTAGATAGGGGTCCTATGAGGAGTTTGTTGATATCCATGCTAATGAGGTGTGTTACACCATTTTTTTGGTCATCTAACCTATTATTATTAGATGAACCCAAGTACACCATGTAAGACCAATTTTACCCTACGTAAAATTGCTTTCACCACGTGAAATAACTTATTCATTGATATTTCCTGGTCATATTTAACCCAAAACAAGGAAATTAATTATATAAATCCTTATTTATTTAATTATTTCCTAAGAATAAGTTATTTAAATCATTATTTAAATAATATTCTTAGTTAAATTTGACTAAATCACATATAAATAATTAAATAAACCATTATTTATTTCATTATATTCCCATCATTTCCCTAAAATAATAAATAAATCATTTATTTATTTGTTATTTATAAATAAAGGAATTGACCCAAGTCAAAAATCCTTTTCCCTCCAACAAACATAATAAAATATTCCTAAAGGGTGATTCTAGAATTCGATTAATAATATTTTATTCATGCACTGAGTTCTAGAACGCCCCAATATTTTGTTATAAATAGAAGGGTTTTCCCCATTCATTAGTCACCTCCATTGCATTAGATCACTTTGGATCTACACTCAGGGTCACAATCTCCATTTTTGCCTTGTGGAGTCTCTTTCTAGTACGAGTTCTATGTTTGTCTGGGTTTTCTACAACAACAAGAGAGAGGAATTTTAGATCTGAAATGCTGAGGACTTTCAAGAACCCATCCCATTGAGGAGAACCAGAAAACACCTTTCTTGTTTTCCTCTCAGGTGCCCCCTTTTAATATAATATAAAAATTCTTTCAAATACATTGTTCTTGTCTTCTCTATTGGATGAATGGAGCCACATTTTACTTTATCTGCTTAATGTCTTTTATGCTTAGATATGGATGTGTGCAACATTATTTGGATCACCTAATTACAGATTTAAAGATATTTGGCAACCATAATCGATGTTAGGGCTATTTGTTATGCGTAGCTAAAGTGGTCTTTTACGACAAAAGATTCATACTAACAATTGGCGACTCCACACAGGTTTTCTTTTACGACCGTTGTCATTTTATATATTCCTGCATATCTAGCTATTTCAGACCCTAGGGTTTCTCTTCTGTTTTCTGTTTTTCCTATTTTTATGGTGCTTTTCACCTCTAAAACCCTCAAACATTAAAATTTTTAACTTCTGTGTGTTTCTGGCCCTATTGCGCAGGTGATCGACATCAACCGCAGCTGAGACGACAACTTTTTCTGAAATCTGCCGCCAAGAGACCCGGATCTGCAGGTCGCACTTATCGGCCCAAAAACTGCGACCTAGCCTTGAGGTCACACTTTTCTTCCCAAAATCTGCGACCTAGCCTTGAGGTCGCACTTTTCTGCCCCAAATCTGCAACCTGGACTAAAAACAGGTCAGAACCTGCGACCTGCACTTTTTTTCGCAATTTCCCAGCACTTTTTCTGGGTTTGTCTGAAGCTTCTGTCAGGGTTTTCCAGCCTCTATCTCCGCCCATTTAGACCTGTTTTTGATCTGTTTCACTCAACTAAGTGGGAATCTTGCCCCTTCGAGCTCTAGTACCCTCCACTTTTTGTGGGAGAGTTTTTGCTGTTTCAGAAGTCTAAATTTCCAGAGTTTCAGCCTTATTTCTTTTAGATCTGATACCTCCTTTTCAGATCCCTTTAGATCAGCTCTTCTCCCTTTCAAATCACCTCATATAGTTTTGTTTGGGTTCATTTCTAGGGCCGCCTCCTTGTCCCTTCTATTTTTAGCTGATCCCCTCCTTTTTAGCAGCAACCTTGCCTTTGCCTCTTTTTTGTCCTCTGCACCTCTTTTCAGCAAATTTCTCCTTTGGATCTCCGTCCCTCCCAACCTTAGATCTATTGGCCTCTTTTTCGCGTGCTTTGCTCAGTTTTTTCCCTCTTATAGACTAGTTTTGAGAGACCCGCCTTCTTGGGTTAGATTGATGCATTGTTAGCTGTTAATTTTCTGTTCTTTCAGTCTTATTTACTGCAGATTTATTTTCAGTTACACAACACAATTTTTCTTACCTCAATGTTGCCCATCCTACCCCTTATCCGTACCCCGAGCCTGGTGTCCCAGCTCCTCCAGCATTTGGACCTCCCACTCCCTTGCCTTCTCCACCCCCACAACCGCACTTACTACCCCTTCCAGGGCAAGTATTTGTGCAGCAGGGGTCAACTAATCTTCTTCCTTCTCAAAGAAAGCGGAGAGGAAATCAACCCGCTTCTAGCAATCGCGGATCCAATCCTTCAAGTCTTGACTCCACCACTGCCAACCAGCCACAGGGCTCTCAGCCCAAGCTAGACAAGCCGCTTCACACCAATAAGCCCTGTTCGTGTTGCGGTGTTTTTGGTCATTACACTCACGATTGTCCCTTATTACCACAAATGTGGCAGATGTGGGAGTCTCAGGCCACTGTGCGGGGAAAACACTCCTCCCCTACTGTCCCTCCCAATACGACTACTTCTCAACTCGCTGTGTTTACCAATCCTTTCCCTCAATAAGGATTCGTGGCCACTTAACCACCTCATGCCCCGGTAACCACTCAACCTTCCCCTCCTAGTTCCTCTGATTACCAGATTCTCATGATGGTCGCTGACCAACCTCTCCCTGTCGACCTTAACCTTCAAAATCGGTCTCGTCAGTACTCCACGCCTCTCGTTCCATCTGTCTCCGAGTCCCCATCCTCAGGTCCTATAGAGCCTCTGTCGACACCCAATGGTCCCTTGCAAATCCCTCCGCCCAAAGCTGAGGTTCATACCAAGATTCCTAAGGGCCCATTACACCGAAATGCTACATCTGGTCGGGCTGCCCATTCATATAGCATAGTAGATGATCTGGCACAATCTCCTGCCACCATTTCAACACTGGAAATCCTCCAGTCGTGTCCTTCCCAAAAGAAGGCTCTACTATCTGCCATGGGCGCTGTAGATCCTGCCGATGACCAATTGATTGTTTTCGATGCCCGTCAGTCAGACCATCCCCCCCTACCTGCTTCTGTTGCTTTCAAAATCCCAGTCAAAATCCGAAATGCCAACGTTGCTCGGTGTATCATTGATGAGGGGGCATCTACCTGTGTGATGTCTGCTTCGGTTTGGAAACAACTTAGATCTCCTGAGCTGGCCCCTTCCACAATCACCCTTCATGTGTGGGATGGCCATGCCTCCCAGCCCATTGGCCTATTCCGTAACTGTCTTATCACCCTTGCAGGTAAGACTGTTTGTGTCGACGTTGAAGTTATCGACGCTCCTCTTGAATACAACATTATTTTGGGGCGTAGTTACACCTATGCCATGTCTGCTGTCCCATCCGCAGTCGACCACAAGATGTTTTTCCCTCATAATGGCAAGATTGTCACCATTGAACAGTTGACTTACCATGAACCAAAATCTCAGACCTCCCCTGAGTCCACCATCTCTACTATCACCAATAAGAAAACTATTAATTCTTTGACCAGTGTTTCCCTTGGCGTCTACAAAGATTCCTCCTTGCTTGGCAATTTTCCAGGTCCTCCCCCTCCTCCTGTCTCTGACCCCAGCTTAGCGAATGTTTGCATGATGCACTCGTCTCAGGCTGACCTTCCACAGCCTGCTTCGGCTATTCAGCAACCTCAATCTCGCCCACCGCAACCTGCTCCTAGTCCTTCGCTTCCATCGACCGACTCTCTCCTGCCTGGACCTTCCCATCACCCTCACACTCAGGAACCTCCCTACCCTCCTGAGTCAGTTCCCTCAAGTCTCCACGATATGGGCGTCGTCCCTCCTGGCCATTACCCTGCCGGTTAGATACCTTTCCTTGGTCCCCCCCCGGAGTCTATTTAGGTCCCGTCATGGCCACCCTTTCCCTCCCTAATTTAACCTTAGGAATAACAGTATGGTATCTTACTCCTCCAGCTGAGACCCCACCGGGCCACCCCAATCCATACATTGCTGTGACACCTGTGCAACCGATTCCCTTTGCCCCTTCCACCGCTACAGTGCCCCTAGCCCCTCCGTAGGACCCTCCTCATGCTGCGATAGCTACAGGCGAGAAAAGAAAAACTCGCAAGGGGGCATCCAAGGACAAGGCCACCGCACCCAACCCTACCCCTCCCCCACTCGCCAAGCCTTGTGCTTTGTGTGATGGTACCGGTCAGGCCACCCATACTTGTCCTGAGTTGCCCCGCATCCAACCCATGGTTAAAGTCGCGTTCCCTGAATCTACGGTCCCTGAAACCTCTGTTTCTTCCTCATCCGCAGCCAAGCACCCAAAGACTCTTCACACCAACAAACCTTGTGCTCTGTGTGGTGTCCATGGCCATTATTCTCACCATTGTCCTCACCTCACGCATTACCGAGCCTCTTTAGAGGTCATTCGCGAGTACGAAGTTGAACAAAATCAATCCGCCTCTCCCATCCTTGCTTAGTATGCGTCAGGTTTACTCAAGGATCCCCCTGCTACCATTGACATTCCTCCCCCTGATTTTGAGATTTTGGAACCTACTGCCCCCCTCCTATACCTATCTTCCTCCACACAACCCTCAGAGTACATTCCCTCTGAATCCACTCTGTCTATTTCACTTGATTCCCCTTCAGCAACATTCTTGGGCTCTTCATGCTTTGACCATATTTTTACTTGTTCTTCTATCATTTCCCCTAATGACCCATATGTGCGCCTTTCTTTCCATACTGATGATTTAGGTAGCTTCGCAGCATCGTGTGGTTCCCTCGACCTTTCCCCCTCTTCCCATAATCACAACGATACCATCCGTATCTATGATGTACTTCGCAGCATGAGTTCCCGCTCTTCCTCCCACTTCTTGTCTTCTAATACTATTTCGTCGGCCCTCTCGTCCATGCATTATATTGGCTATGCTGATGGGGCAAGTCGCTATTCCCGAAATCTCGCCTCGGCCGCATGGGCCATCTTTACCCCCTTACATACCCTCGTTCTTGCAAATGGGGTCTGCATTGGTAATGCCACCAATAATCAGGCTGAATATGATGCAGTACGTGGTCTCCTAGCTGATGCCCTCTCTTGTCACATCCTCCATCTGCACGTTCATTTAGATTCCCTGCTTCTTGTATTACAACTTAATGGTGTCTATCGTGTGCATAACCGTACCCTGTTTAGACAATATTTACGAGTGAAACTTTTGATACGTGAATTTTGATTCATTACTTTCAACCATATACCTAGAAGTCAAAATCACTACGTAGATCAAATCACAAATCATGTTCTAGACTGGCATTTATCACACACAAGACAATAACATTTAAAACCATCAACAAAGTCCATATACATCATATATATCATATAACATGTGTTTTTAGAGTCCATCTATTCTGAAACATAGGACATGCCCATAGCATGGTACAAAAAACAAAACTACAAAAATGGGGGGCACCACTTGCCCCTACATAGACACTGGGGGGCATCACCTGCCCTACATCTAATCACTCTCTGGAGGATCCCGATCCAACGGCTCTGCTCCCACAGCTCGTAGATCACGCACCGTCTGACCATCCATCGCCATGCGTCGCATGATACCTCGCCATTCCGAGGGTAGCCCAATACATAACTCTATGTACTAGTCATCTAAATCCCGCCAACCACGCTTTGACACACCGGTCAGTAGCCCCTTACATCTACGACAGATGTCCTCCAACAAAGCGGCCATATCCTCGTTCTGTGCCGTCCTCAATCCACTTGCACCTGTAGCTCCAGCTGCTGCAGGTCATCCCATATATCCGACCGATTTTACCGGAGCTATATTTTCATTCCAAAAAGTATAACGATTAGTACCATGAATACTATTCACAAAATTTAAAATGCACATAACAGATTAGTTTCTTGTCACTTACCATCGGGCCCCCACACTCGAACAGGCCGAAGCGGCAAGTCCGGATCTCCCCAATAACTCATCCCACTATAGGGATAGTCGTCTATGTATAATGACATATGATCCCAATGGGTGAAGAAATTTGGTCAGAACACCCATCCGACCGCCCCTCCCCCTCCTCTACACAGTAGTCGTCCCCACCGACGCATCCACGGCTCTCTCAACACGCCATCCGGTAACTGTACACGAGGTCGTAAGGTCGGGATCTTCTCAAAGAAGAAAGAGCACAATACCGTCCCATAGGCACAATCATGATTCACTTGCCGCTTACATAGCGACAGCTGTCGTTTCATTGATACCAACATCATCTAGGCCCACCCATAGTAGGTCCCACTCAGCACACTCTCTACAATCATCATCTACCCTCCAGTGATGTGATGGAACGCCTGGCTGCCCAAGATCCACAACAATGCTGTGGCCACTGCCCGAGTCTCCAACCTCTCTAGATCCCCAATGGATATCCGAGTCCCTTTGACTCGGACACCTGGTTGACAATGTCGATCAACAAACTCCATAATGTGACACCCCCGTGGTAACACTGGCTGCGTATTTCCCACCATCCCTAATGGTGGGAGACCAGTCAAGAAATATAGATCCTGGACCGTCAGCTCAATCTTGTGCCCCTACACTATAAACGCCTCATGATCCGGATCCCAATAACTGATAATCCGGGCCAACAAGGGCTCTCGAGCCCTCATCAAAGGGTTCTCCAACAATTTCAGAACCCCAAACCTAGCCAGTGCATGACAGACACCCTGATCTGCTTGGATTTCCGTCCGTAATGTACCTAGGTCTCTCTCTCTCCACTTGATCCGTATATCTGCCATATCTGCACAAAAACATCATCTTTGTCAGTCTACAGATCAGCAAAACTACATTAACTCACATCCAAACTGAATCTCAGCCCATAACAGCACTGAACCTACCTTCATCTAACAGGTCGCACTTTTTGACCAAATCCTAGGCCAGGTCGCACTTTTCAGGCCCAAACCTGCGTCCCAGGTCGCAGATTTTGCCCCAAAAAGTGAAACTCGACCGTAATGATGAAGTAGGAGCAGTTACTCAGATTTAAGATCCTAATCTGAACTTTGAATCCATCAAAATCAAAGAGTATGATTAGGCTTCTTACCTGCAACTGACGGATCACGATTCCAACAGTCGGTTTGTCCGCTACAATCGCCGCAAGATTTAGGGCTTTCTCTCCTCTCCACATTCACCATAGCTACACAAGCAAATGAATGATTTTTGAGGGAAAATGCCTTATTAGAAGAGAAACCCTTGTTTTTTCTTTTGCCCGTTGCGACCAAACCGTAGCCTCGATTGACACACCGTCTGCATCGTTGGAAAGCTCTCACCGAGCACTCAAATGGGCAGCTGTTAGTTTTTCATGTTTTGACACTTAACCAGGACACATTTTGTCCACGAAGGGTCCCTTCATCTCTCCTTCCAATCATAATTCTTCACTTACAACGCTTGTACTTGGGGCACCAATTTACCTCTTTACTTGGCCTTGTTCGTGTAGATTTTTGTCATGAGACACCCTCTTGTACTCATGTTTTTATGGTTCCCCATTGGACCTTTTTTGTGTGGAAGCACCATCGAGTCGCCCTTGTTTAGAGCATATGAGTTGAGTCATCATCTGTCATGGAGTCTATCTCGAGCCCCTTTCTATCCCACTATAGTCCTCCATCCTTCATCGCTTGGTCCCTCTCTCGTGTTGCACATTATGGCCTTTTGTACCATCGTCCCCTATCCTCCCTGATATTGTGTCAGTTTCTTCCACACCATTCATGCCCCTTATGATATAACAAGGGAATTCTTCCATCCGCTACTCAGTATCCCTCATTTCATTATCATCATTAGTGTCTGTCTGTTAGTCGCTCTACTATTCTCTCCCGTGCCTTAGTTGGGGTTCCCTTATTACCTCACCTATGGCGGACCTACTTCTGTCGACATCAGCTCATTTACTCCAGGAGTCAGGTCTAGGGGGCAGTGTACCTTGGTTCGAGCTCTTTCCAGCATGATCGTGATCTATACACTTGATGGTCCAGTGATGCAGTCGCATCTATTGATGATTCCCGAGTGTGTGTGAGATGTCTCAACCCTCATGAGGGGGTGGCCCTGTAGGTAGCCCCCCACATGCTTGGATGACTTCTTCATTTTAGCCCTTGATGCAGCTCCTCTCATTTGATGATATTGGCCTCTGCCGCTTGCAGCGCCTGTTCGATTTGCATGTATCAGTCAGATTTTGCGAGCCCTTCCCCGTGTGTAGGGGGAATTTGGGTGTATTTGTATCTCATGTACTAAACTATTATTGTATAAGTCTTGACGGTTATTCCAGGCACAACATGTATGTGGGATTCATCATTCTATTTTTCTGGCCCCTATTCACGCCAGCATATTCTTCATGGTTCGGTTCCTTGTTTACTAGACTTCCTATTCTTTGTACTTTGTCTCGGCGGACATAGGTATGCCTCCCCCACCGCCTTTAGAACAGGTACAACTTCATAAACTAGAGACTTGTTGCACCTGTAAGTCTCATCTCCTCAGGGTCTAGTCCTTTAGCATATTAGACTACCTTACATTCCTCTCTCTCACTTCCCTCTTACTGTCTAGTGATTGAGTTCTTACAATGTACTTCGGTAATACGATTTTCTCCTAACACTCGTACGTTGGGGGGCAATCTGTTACACCATTTTTTTGGTCATCTAACCTATTATTATTATATGAACCCAAGTACACCATGTAAGACCAATTTTACCCTAAGTAAAATTGCTTTCACCACGTGAAATAACTTATTCTTTGATATTTCCCGGTGATATTTAACCCAAAACAAGGAAATTAATTAAATAAATCCTTATTTATTTAATTATTTCCTAAAAATAAGTTTTTTAAATATTATTTAAATAATATTCTTAGTTAAATTTGACTAAATCACATATAAATAATTAAATAAACCATTATTTATTTAATTATATTCCCATCATTTCCATAAAATAATAAATAATCATTTATTTATTTTTTATTTATAAATAAAGGAATTGACCCAAGTCAAAAATCCTTTTCCCTCCAACAAATATAGTAAAATATTCCTAAAGGGTGATTCTAGAATTCGATTAATAATATTTTATTCATGCATTGAGTTCTAGAATGCCCCAATATTTTGTTATAAATAGAATGGTTTTCCGCATTCATTAGTCACCTCCATTGCATTAGATCACTCTAGATCTATACTAGGTCACATTCTCCATTTTTGCCTTGTGAGCTCCCATTGAGTTCTATGTTTGTCTGGGTTTTCTACAACAACAAGAGAGAGGAATTTTAGATCTGAAATGCTGAGGACTTTCAAGAACCCATCCCATTGAGGAGAACTGGAAAACACCTTTCTTGTTTTCCTCTCAGGTGCCCCATTTTAATATAATATAAAAATTCTTTCAAATACATTGTTCTTGTCTTGTATATTGGATGCATGGAGCCACATTTCACTTTATTTGCTTAATGTCTTTTATGCTTAGATCTGGATGTGTGCAGCATTATTTGGATCACCTAATTATAGATTTAAAGATATTTGGCAACCATAATCGATGATAGGGCTATTTGTTATGCGTAAGCTAAAGTGGTATTTTACGACGAAAGATTCATACTAACAAGGTGAAAATGATGGATTGCGAGGAACTCATTCTCTATGTAAAGAGGTGCCAATATGAGTGGTGTGATCTACTCTACCATGAGTTTGAGGGCATGGGAACAATGTGTATGCACTCACACATATATGTAAATGGATAAACCATTATTTGAATATTAGTTAATTTTTGTGGGACACTGATTTTTAAAAGAACATGTGATATGCTTATCTACTAAATGCAAATAATCCATGTTGGTTAACTACTTGTATTTGTTGAATGATTATGACTTCACTATGAGATCTATGGGAATGAATGATGTATTGCATTTTAGTTTTACTGAGGTTCATTTGCATAAATATAATTGTTTGGAAACCTTCAAGTAAAGTTTGTTTGAACTTATTTAAAGATAACTTCATTTGATCTAACTTCCCTATCCATGAAATGTTGAAAAACTATCATAATTTAATAGTTAAGGTCAAAAAATGGAGCAACTCGAGTATGTTATTAAATAGAAGTTAGTGATAGTTTATAGGTGCACGTTTTGATTGAAATTACAATAACACCCTAATTCTGACCCTTTGGATGTATTAGATCAAATTATGTATAAATTATTTATAAGTGTTTACCAAGAGAGGAGTCGATCCATATGAGCTTAAATAAAATGAGCTTCCTAGTGTAAATATGTTGTATGGATTCCTAGTGTAGAGTTCAAGGCCAAGGCCCAACTAGTGAATGGCTAGGCATGTATGATCTATAAATTGGTGTGGATATTCCACTGGATAGTTTGTCACAATAGATATGATAAAATTATACTTTAAAAATCCAAAATATAAGTTATTACAATTTTATTTCTCTTTAGATTTATAGATTTGTAGATTATTGGTAGTAGCGTATGCATGCAAATTAAAATTACGCAGAAAATAGAGCGATGAAATAAAATCTCACACACGTTTGAAACAAGATATGATCTGGGAAACCCTTTCAATAGAAAAACCCAGTTGGAAGGTGAGGCCGCTCAACTCTCTTTCTCTGAATGGAAACATGGTTGTGAGTACAAAGAAGTATGTGATATGGCCCATGGTTGCTACAATTCACAAATACTCTCTATGTGCTCTATCTCCTATCCCTCGGTTTTTTTTTCTCAACTATGGAGAAAATGTACTTGAAAGAATGAAATTCCTTTTCCTCCTAGTGGCCTAGTTATAACACAAGATGATAGCCTACTAGTGGTTAGGTTTGAATACCTCAACTCTTAATTAGAATTAATAATATACTCTTATAGAGTCTTCTACATAATAATAATGTGGATAGCCCCCTTTTCATGAATAATAGGGAATGATGTGGCATCCTTTCAAATTATGGTGGTGAAAAAATGAAAATGGCATAACTTTCACATACGAACTCTGATTGATGTGATTCTTGCGACGTTGGAAAGGTCTTTGTGTGTAGCATAGGAAAAAAAAGTGCATGCTGAAATGAAAACGTGTTACCCCCAAAAAACATCGTTTAACTCCTCAAAACACTCCTAGAAGGTTTTAAACCCCATTTTTCCAAATTGGGTACCATCAATAAAAACGGTCTTGAGAGCTCATTCCTCCACTTTTCCCACTATAAAATAATCTATATGGATGACAAACAATATAATGATCCAATCCAGATCACACCTCCCAATTTTGGGAGCCTTTTAGTCCCCAAAATATTATACTGGATGAGGTGAGGAAATGTTTCCTCCACCTTCTCTTGGGTGTACCATTTAGTTTTTCCTAGAAGTTGTCCTTTCCACCCAATTTTCCAAGGGTCGTGCTTCCCCTGTCTTGTAGTTATAGACCTCTTCTAAAAAACTGTATCTTATGTCAACTATGTCTGAGCATCTAGTGAAAAATCCTCCACAAAAGGTAGGACTTGTTCCTCTTCCTGATCTAGCATAGAAGGCTCATAGAGGTTTTAGATTCTCTACATTCACAACCGAGTAAATGTGCATGTATGGTGGTAAACTAAGTTGATAGGTATTATCACCCACCTTTTCCAGTATCTAGAAGGGACCATACCTCAAAGCCTTGATTTTCTTACCAAGCCCTTGTAGCCTCTCCTTATTCAAATGTAGCCATACTTTATCTCCCACCTTGAATGATTTCTCTGCTCTATTCTGATCATGCATGGCCTTATATTTCTCCTATGACTTCTGCAGTATCTCTTATACCTGTAAATGGATATGCTTGAACTTCTCTATAAAATTAAAAACCCTTAAGGCATCTCTTGTAATATTTTCACTCACTCCTCTATTGAAGTACAACAAGAAATTGCAGCACACACACTAGTGTGGGACCAATAGGTTCTAGCGATACATTAGTGTGATGGAAAAATTAATTAATCAATTTTGTGCAGTGTCTAATTAATTTTCCCTTAATTAAATTGGACAATAAAATGTAATCTTATCTCATGATCACTTGTAACAGTTAACTGAGTGTGATAAAATCAATTAGCTCATGTATTTCGAGTTGAGGGTGGTTGGTGAGGCATGCAAAGTAATTCTATTAGTTGTGGAGTTCAAATTGCAATTGGTGCATTATTTTAATGCATGTGTAATCAGTTAAATCAGTTAGCTGAGTTAGAGTGAGTTGAACTAGTTGTAACTGTTTGTTGCACTAGTGAGAGATCAAGTGAATTAAATATTATTTAATTCACAATCAGTGATCTGCCATGCAACTGATGATTTATTATTAATAGCTGCATGCATGTCAGTTCTAGTGGAGAACTAGTTGAGACAAAGGTTAAAGGGAGGTTAACTATTAGTTGTGTGATTAGTAAGTTGCTTGCATGCAACCAGACATCCATTGGAGTTCCCAGGATCCTTGCATAGTTTAGGAAGGCCAAAATTCATAAATAATAGGGATTGCATTCATTAGGAATTGCGCAAGCAAGGCAGGCTGTTTAGAGGCTGAGAATTGGCTAAGTGTTGGTCAATTTTGTCCAGGACAGTGTGAGACAGTTGTGAGAGTTGATGCATGGATTCTGCTATAAAACATATTCTTGCGCATAATAAAATGTCTGCTTCCTTAACATGGAATTCTCAATTAAATTCTTCCTTAAAACCACATTCAATTCAGCTCAAAATATATATAAAGAAGAGAGAGCCAACACAAATTAAATACGGGTATATAATAACACAAGAAAATTCAGATTCAAACCAATTGCCCAAATATTACATTTGTGGGCCTCTCGGCTCTCGGCCTTTTCAAAACTCTCACACCGTTTTTCTCTATCTCTCTCTGTATTCCTCACTGTCCTCCATCCTCACACAAGCTTCATATTTATACATAATTATGAATTAATTCCAATCCATGATTTCCTCCACACAAATCTCAACCAAAATATAAAATGGATTTATCCCTTATTTGACTCAACTAAGTTCCATTAAGGAATTCCTAATCCCTAAATTATCTATCCAACTCAATTCCACTTATATTCTCAATTAATTAAGAGAATATTTACAATAATCCTCACACTCATATTTTTCTCTCTTAATTTATTAAAAATGAGCATAATAATTTATAAAATAATTAAAAAGACATCACCCCCTAATTACATAATATTTTAATGAAAATCAAGCAGGATGCTCCTGCATCAGACTCCCCATGTAGAGAAGTTTCCATAGATTCCTGTCTATGAGGTATGCCACTTTTCTGTAATAATGCGACAACTACAAGTCTCAAATAACTTGCTACCTCCAAGATTCCAAACTCTGTTTTGCCGCTGGTCCTTTAAAGTATCAACTTCTTTTTGTAATTCATCACTTCCTCTGTCAATTAGATTCCATTGGTTTTTACAACAATTACTTCTGCCAATTCCTCGGAGTAATTCCTCTTTGTCTGATGCTTCCGTCTCCAATTGCGCTAACCACTCAACTTTATGAAATGAAGAATAATCAAGAAATTCTTCTTGATCGCAATTATAGTCATTGATTTCCCCTATAGTAACAAATTTCTCATCTGGTGCTATACCTGCATTCATCAACAAACTATTAGTTTTAAAAACACAAGACCTTTCAGCCTCTTTTGCTGCTTTAAGCACCAATCTCCCATCATAGACCTTCTGTATTTCAACAAATTCTCTTTTGAATTTCTGGTTGCTTTCATCTTTATCCTACTGGTTCAATACTTCTGTTTCGTTCATGTCTCTATGGACATAACTTCCTTTTTTCTCCTGATTTTTCATCTCATCTCCAAATACTTTTTGCTCAATTTCTCTGATTTCGACATCATATTTATTAATTTTTTTTATGTACCTACAACCACATTATTATTTAAAGAGTTAAAACATTCACTCAACTCTCTAAATGTTGAAAACATTTCATCCCTATCATGCACAACAACTACAATCTCTTCTTCTGCAAGTTTCATCTCCCCTTCAGGTTCCTTAAGCCATCGTTCCAAGAACTCTATTTCCATGTGAAATCTTTCTAGCATTTCATCACAACCTTCATTCCCAGCTTCATTCTTCTTATGGAAATCCCCCTGAGTTATCATGTTTTTTGTATCATCACATTGCAAAATTTTGTCATCACTTTCATTAAACAAACTCATTTTTTTACCGCCTTGGAATATCACTTCGGCATTTTCATTATGCTTCTGCTCCATAACGGCTTCAACTGGTTGTCTTACACCAAAAAAGAATTCATTTATGATTTCTTCCTGCTGCAAAAAATCAGTACCTTCCTCCTCTGAAAGGCATTCTCCTTCATACTTCAGTTTAAGAGTTTCATTCATCTTTGTGATAGTTTCACTAGACTGTCCACCATCTTCTGCAAATCCTACAAACATACATAAACTGTGAGATTTAAAAATGCAAGGCTTCATAGCATCATATGCTTCTCTTGTCAACATATCTTCCAATTATTCTGAACTATTCCACTAGTCCATGAGATCTTTCTCATTGATCTCTTCACCCAGAAATTCACCTTGTTCTGGCCACAAATGGAAACTTCCATTTTCAACTCAGCCTCTATGAGTTCTTCACATCTCAATTGCATACACATCATCTGCTCGAGCTTCCTCAGCTCTTCTGTCAACTGTATGTTTACCTGTTGTTCCCTCTTTGCATGTAGCCTCTGCCATTTCACTTTATTCCTCATGGTCCAACCATGTCTCTGGTTTTTCTTATTTCTTTGCAACAATTCCATCAATAACTCAAGGTGAACTATTATCTCAGCTTTCTCCCTCTCATACTCTTCATTAGTAAACTGCTTACATATGCCATTTTCCTTGGCATCTTCCTTCTTCTTTCTTCTATTGTGGTCTTTCTCAGAACTTCTGAAATGACTATCACTAGTCATCTTCTCCTTCTTTGTGAACTTCATCTGTTCACTTGTGGATTTCATTCAAATCCCCTTTTCAGTAAGCCTTCATACTTGCCATCCCACAATACAAGCTCGCTTCCTGTGCTTGACCTCTTTCAGTTCTCTATATTGGAATCATTTCTGGAAACTCTCTTGCTCCTCTTTGCTGCAAACAACAACTTCAGTAATGATTGTGTTACAATGACCAAATCTTTGGGTGTCAGGCTCCGCTGATCATGCACCCAATTACATTCAAACCTTTGACTTGGCTTACGACTCTTTGACTCTAGAATTTACATCAACTCTTCATCTTGGATGAAAAATTACACCCTTTTGTACAATAACTCAATCGTTTAACTTGACTCAAGCTATCCAAATTTTCATTTGACCTTAACATCTGATTTGACTTCAAGGCTTGACCCAATAATTACAATAGTGGATATCTTGACTCTAATTCAAGTTATACAACATACCAATGAAAATCCACCTTTGATACACTTTCATGATGTAGAATCTTCACTCTCTCTCATACTCTATTCTTATGAAAATATCATTAGTCTCCCATTATCACTTCACATGATATTGAAGCCTTTAAATCAAAATGCAATCCACTTTTCCCAAGATTTATTTTATGATGAAAATAAAATAAACCATTTAATTTTCAACATTCAAAATACCTTTTTGAAATGAATGATCATACCTTATGCTCCCTTCAAGGTTATTTAATAAACCTTCTCTTCGCAATTTCAACTCTCCGGATTTCATTCACATGTCCTTCATACCATAACCTCTTCAAGACACTCATTATCTTAGCGTAGAAAATTTTCCTGTATTTCCATGCACCATACAACTGCACATTATAAATTGTACATCAATTCACATCTCTTCACCTTTGTACAGAGAACAAGCTACTCATGTTTCAACCTCTTTGATGAATAATGCACAACTCGTACATTGTGCCCATCCTGAACAACACCTCCTTAGGCGCCACCACATGATGGTAAAAATAAGGATTCTACAACATCGAGCAATTCTAGTTTGTTTGTGTTTTCAATCTTAAAACAAAAATCAAAAGAATTCTCCCATTTCCAACTACAAGCCTTGATCCAAAATGACACAACCAAGACTACAAAGAACCCACACTATGCATAATAAACCACCTCGTATATTATAAAAATGCATGCTTCTCTTTATATCACCCAGGATAGTGCAATCTCCTTTTCCTTACATTTAATCAAAACTTAATTTCCTTTAAAACTACTATGGTGACAAAACCTTATACATTCTCATTTTTTTTTTAAATTCTAAGCATGTTGACATATATATAAATAATTCCCGCAAAAATACTTATCTATAATTTCGATTTTGGTTTAAGAAAACCAAAAATGTCAACATATAATATGCTCGGTCCCACAATTTTACTTAACATACCTTTCCAATTTTCTGCGCCCTTCTAATTTGTCTGAGTGAACCTATGCTTAGCCCATTGACTGGTTACAAGAAAGATCTCCAAATGCGCTTACAACATTTCTGTCTATGCGAATTTCAAATTTGCAATTTCACATTGCAACTCAGTTTTATTGCTACACTTCCACTGCGCCAGTGAATCCACCATAAGAAACCAATCTTCCCCTAATCCAGCAATCGCTGGTTGAAAAAAGTAAGGACCAAATTTGTTTTCACAAGTAATGCAATGTAATACACAACCCCTCAAAATCTAGGCTGCAATCAACACTAATATCTTGATTCAAACTCTCACTTTTCGACAATGACCAAACCACATGATAAAGCTTGCAACGACAAACTCATTTGGAATTTATCTACACTCCAAACCCATCTGGGTTTCCTCAACGTCATGCAAACTTCCATTCTCTGCTCATATTGAATAATTATAAAGCATAGAGACAACAATTTATATTGGTCAAGCTCTAGTAGTCATAAATGTCTTTTTAACTTCAATATTTATCAACACAATTTCCATGCCATTAAGAATGTCGATACAATCAATAATGAAATCGTTACTCTATGTGAGGCATTAGCACAAGAAGGAGAAGACTGTAATTAATGGTTTGCTGTTAATGGTATCATTACCCAACATGGGACATCGCACAAGAGAGAGAAAATGATGAATGCATTTCTCTGCATTACTGGAATCGTTGCTAACCATAAGCCGTCACACCAGAGCTATCAAATGCTGCATAGCATTCCTCTTCATTACTAGAATCGCTGCCGAACAAGAGACGTTGCACCAGAATTATCAAAGGTTGTAGAGCATCTCTCTCTGCGTTACGTTTAATGCAATCAAACTCTTATGCAACTGCAAGAGTCGCATACTTCCAATGCACTCTTCTACAGGAGTTTCAACGCTGTTCCACCATCGAATTCCAGCGTTGGCTTTACGGCGTGACCCAAACTTCTCCAAAATTTGCGTCTAAATGTCTGCAGCCTCTCCACTCTGACAATCACTCTAGCTTACGGTGACAGACTTCCACCTACGCTGGCTGTCTTTAGTTTTTGACTCCAAAGGAAACTCCGCCTTTCACTTGCGCTCCAGCCAATCTGAGGTTGCTTTTGCCTTCATCGTTGTTTCAAATGCGCAATTATTCATGCGTTCACACATTCATATACGACACATATATAATTTGCAGATTCAACCGTTAAAAAAAACATATAATGGCCAAAAAAAAATTATATTACTATCACATGGGCTAAATATTTCATTAATTTCCCCTTTGCGGTTGCAGTCTTCACACTGGCACTTTTATCACAGTAGATCGAACAAATCAATGCGCAGTGGATCTCTCCTTCACACTGTCCACGAATTTCAACAGGTCTCCAGATATACACATAAAAATTCTTCCAATTTGCATGGATTTACAACAATGGAATCCATCAACAGTGATCCACTTTCTATGGGATCACAACTCTTTCAATAGTGTTCTTAATATGTCAACAACGTTGTGAATAAACAAGGCAGGGCCCACAACAAAAACTGGTGCGCTTCTCTCAATAATTAAAACCACAATAGAGTCAACCACTTCATAAAATACTCATCTATTGAGCTCTAATACCAAATGATGCATGGATTCTGCTATAAAACAGATCCTTGCGCATAATAAAATGACTGCTTCCTTAACATGGAATCCTCAATTAAATTCTTCCTTAAAACCACATTCAATTCAGCTCAAAATATATATAAAGAAGAGAGAGCCAACACAAATTAAATACGGGTATATAATAACACAAGAAAAATCAGATTCAAACCAATTGCCCAAATATTACATTTGTGGGCCTCTCGGCTCTCGGCCTTTTCAAAACTCTCACACCGTTTTTATCTATCTCTCTCCGTATTCCTCACTTTCCTCCATCCTCACACAAGCTTCATATTTATACATAATTATGAATTAATTCCAATCCATGATTTCTTCCACACAAATCTCAACCAAACTCTAAAATAGATTTATCCCTTATTTGACTCAACTAAGTTCCATTAAGGAATTCCTAATCCCTAAATTATCTATCCAACTCAATTCCACTCATATTCTCAATTAATTAAGATAATATTTACAATAATCCTCACACTCAGATTTTTCTCTCTTAATTTATTAAAAATGAGCATAATAATTTATAAAATAATTAAAAAGAAATCACCCCCTCATTACACAATTTTTTAATGAAAATCAAGCAGGATGCTCCTGCATCAAGAGTGCATGAGACTCTTGTGAGAAGAGTGCATTGTAATTGTTTCATGATTCCATGGTTAATATACAATAGAAGATAGAGGGGTTTTGAGTAGCAAGCTTTCCCCGGGGAATTATCTGTGCTGTGGTTTGATTTGATTCTTTCTTTGCATCATGTGATTGGTGATTGTGTTTAATTTCCGTAATTGATTTGTAGAAGCAATTCAATATCTAGATTTAGTACATTGTTAGATCGGATTGAATCTATTGATATACATATTTTTGTATAATTTCTACATGGTATCAGAGCACAGGAAATCACTATAGTGGAGGAGAAGCTGAGTTTGTGACTAAGTAAAATTTGAATTTGTAGAAGACATTATTGGTGCGATAGGCGATTCAGGATCAAAATGGATTTCAATGGCTTGAGATTGGAGTATGCACTCGAGGGAAAATCTAACTATATTTATTAGAAAGAAAGGGGAGGCAGTACTGGAGGACAATGGGTTGAAATAATTCATTGAGAATGATGTTCCAAAATCCATTGTAGTAGATGTTGCAAATATTGATGCTTGGCAAAAGAAGGTTGCAAAGGCGAGGATGATCTTATTGGAGGGAGTACGAGTCCACATTTTCTCAAGTCTTCATGGAAAAGAGACATCATATGAAATGTGGAAAGCTTTGACAGATCTATTTCAGAGCAGCAATGATCATAGAAAATTGGCACTGAAGGATACACTCAGGAAAATCAAAATGGAGAAAGGCGACACCATGCCGAAATATTTAAAAAAGTTTGTCCAATGTCAGGATGAGATTGGGAGCATTGGAATTACTGTTGCCGATGATGACTGGTGAGCCTAGATCTTCTAGGACTTCCCAAGAGTTGGCATAGTTATCAGGACTCTATCAATGGAAGGGAAAAACTACTAGATTGGGAATGACTTTGGTCGGATTTGGTGCAAGAAGAATTCAGGCAGAATACTAGGGATGGTTCTTCATCTAAGAATGATGATGAAGAATATTGTGCTTTGGCTGCCAAGGTGAAGAAGGGGAAAGAAATAAAATTCCATTCCAAAACTGAGTCTAGCAAAGATGGCAAGAAGCGCGGCATGTCTAGAGTGAAGTGTTTTCACTGTCACGAGCATGGAAATTATGCCACTAATTGTCCACAAAAGAAGAAGAACAAGAAGGCTTCAGGATCTATAGCTGGTGAGGCTTTGGCCTTGCAATTTGAGCTGACTTCACTCTCATTGCATGCATGGTGTCAAGTGCAATGGGATTGGTGTGGTACTTGGATAGTGGTGTATCCTTTCACATGATGGGAGACAAATAAATTTTTAGTAGCTTGGAGGAGAAGGACCTCCAGATGCATATCGAAATGGGTGACGACAGGTGGTATAGTGGTACCAGGATTGGTAAATTTACCTTCCAGAGACTGCTAGGTAAATCTTTTCAATTAAAATATGTAATGCATGTACTAGGCTTGAAGAAAAATTTGGTCTCAATCGCAATGTTGGAGGATAGAGGTTATGATGTTGTTTTTAGTGAGGGAAAATATTTCCTGCGACACAAAACAATGGGACAAGCCAAGAAGATTTGGATTCAAGTTAAGAATATCTATAAAATTGATGTAGATGGCTACACAACATTGATGTGTAAGGTGGACAAAGTGGTGAGCCGGGATGAGGGTGAGTTATGTCACAGGAGATTGGGCCATCTTCACCACAGAACCTTGAAGGTCATGCAACATATTTCTATGGGTATTCCCAAGGGTACTCTTGTGCAGTCAGACACTTGCAAGGGGTGTACTATGGGGAAGTATGCAAAGGCCTCTTTTCACGAGAAGGATAACCGAGCCATGGATATCCTTGACAGATTTCACTCAGACGTGTGTGGACCATTCTCTACTACTTTGACAACAAAGCATAAGTACTATGTGATATTTGTTGATGAATTTTCTCAAAAGTGTTGGGTCTACTTCATGCAAAAGAAAGATCAGACGTTCTAAAAATTTCTTGAGTTCAAAGCACTGGTGGAGAAAGAAACGAGGAAGCATGTGAAGGCTCTTAGGAGCGACAATGGTGGTGAGTACATCTCCAATGAATTCAAGAACTTCTGCAGTAAATAAGGAATTCAAAGAGATTTGATTGCGCCTCATAACCCACAACAGAATGGGGTCGCAGAAATAAAGAACAGAACAATTGTGGGTGTAGCATGAGCGATGTTGCATGATCAGGGCCTACCATTGCATCTGTGGGTAGAGGAATGCAACACAACGGTATTTGTGCAAAAACATTGTCCTCATTGGATACTTGGCATGAGTACACCAGAAGAGGATTTTACTGGTAAGACACCTGATGTTTCCCATTTTAAGATTTTTGGCTCATCTGTTTATATGCATGTGACCAAAGATGTCAGGAAGAAGCTTGAACCAACTGTTGAGATTTGGATATTTGTGGGGTACATTGAAACTCCCCACAACTATCGAGTGTATTTTCCAAACAATAGAATGACTATTGTGCGATGGGATATAAAATTTGATGAGGAGAAAGCCATGAGATTTTCCCTTGAGAGGGAGCTGGATTTGCATGCAGAGGAGGAACTCTTGGTTCCAAATAATGAACCTAAAGATGTAGAGAAGCCACATGTGGAGGATCATGGAGTGGCATAAAAAACTCATGCAGAGACATGCATCAGAAATTATAGAAGGCACACCACGGAAGCTGATAGATTGAGACTTGATGCAGTAGATAATGTAGGAGGCCCTACTTCACTGCGCAGATAGCGACAGTCTCCAGACATGTTTACTGGATACATGGTTCTCATGAGCAAGTGTATTGTGATAGAAAAATCTTCCTTTCAGGAAGAAGTGCAACAACCAATTTGGTTTGATGTTATGATAGAGGAGTATGAATCCATTGTCAAGAACAGTACATGGGAGATTGTCCCAAGACCGGTCGGAAAATCAATGGTTGGATCTAGATGAATCTATAAGGTGAAGCAAGCTGCTAATGGGAGTGTGGAGAAGTACAAGGTTAGATTTGTGGCTTGAGGATTCTCGCAAGTTGAGGGGATCGACTATGAAGATAATTTTGCACAAAACATGAGGTACTCTTCCGTTAGATCTATCCTTGCACTCTTAGCACAGATATGGTGGCACATTCATTAGATGGATGTGAAAACTATGTTTATCAATGGATTTATTGAGGAATAAGTGTACATAGAGTAGGCAGAAGGTTTCAAGATATTTGATAGTGAGTCGCATATGTGTTGACTTAAGAGAGCACTGTATGGGCTGAAGCAAGCACCCCATGCTTGGTACACTCAGATTGAAAGCTATTTCACCGGGTTGGGCTTCACCAAAAGTGAAGTGGATGAAAACCTGTACTAGATTGTGGCTGATGGTAAGATCTTGTTTATCGTACTTTATGTTGATGATATAATTTTGACAGGTGATGAGCAGCTGATAAAATCATGCAAGGAGGATCTTTCAAGGGAGTACAAAATTAAGGACATGGGATTCCTTCACTATTTCCTTGGTTTGGAAATATTGTAGCAGGATGGTGAAATTTTTGTTTCTCAAGGCAAGTATGCCAAAGAGATACAGGGTAAGTTTCACATGGAGAGTTGTAAACCCATGGACACTCCTCTTCTGGGAAATTGGAGGAAAGAGGATTCTACTTCAGGAGAAGTAGTGGATGATACTGTTTATAGGAAGTTAGTGGGTTCACTGATGTACTTGGTGAACACTAGACCAAGCATTTTCTACGCAGTTAACCAACTGAGTCAAGATATGGTTAAGACGACCAAGGTATTTTGGAAGGCGGGGAAGCATTTCTTGAGATATCTCAGGGGCACTACAGATTATGGATTATGGTACAAACGGACAGAGGGAGTGAAGCTTCAAGGCTTCACGAATGCATATTGGGCATGCAGTCCATCAGACAGAAAGAGCACATCAGGAGGGATCTTTAGCATAGGATCGACATCATTTTCTTGGTACAGCAGGAAGCAGTGATTTTTGGCACTCATTTCAGCCGAGGCAGAGTACATGGCAGCAAGTCAAGCTGCATGTGAGGCAATCTAGATGAGAAAGATCCTAGTTGGTTTTTTTGGTTCTCAGATGGATCCAACCGTGATACATCGTGATAGCCAGTGTTGCATTAAACTCTCGGTTAATCTGGTGTTTCATGATAGGTCCAAGCACATAGACATACGGTACCACCATCTCAAATATTGTGCTCATAGGCGCATTATGTTACTTCAGTACATTTCTACGGAAGATCAGGATGCAAATATTCTGACAAATGCACTCACTAGGAGAAAATTCGAATACCATAGAGGCAGGATCGGGGTGAAAGATAATCCCTTTCTTGTTGAGAGTGAGTGTTTAAGTCCAACAAGAAATTATAGTACACACACTAGTGTCGGACCAATAGGTCCTAGCGATACATTAGTGTGATGGCCAAATTAATTAATTAATATGGTGCAACGTCTAATTAATTTTCCCTTAATTAAATTGGACAATAAAATGTAATCTTATCTCATGATCATTTGTAACAGTTGACTAAGTGTGATAAACTCAGTTAGCTCATGTATTTCGAGTTGAGGGTGGTTGGTGAGGCATGCAGAGTAATTCTATTAGTTATGGAGTTTGAATTGCAGTTGGTGTATTAGTTTAATGCATGTGTAATCAGTTAACTCAGTTAGGTGAGTTAGAGTGAGTTGACATAGTTGTGACTGTTTGTTGCACTAGTGAGAGATCAAGTGAATTAAATATTATTTAATTCACAATCGGTGATCTGCCATGCAATTGATGATTTACTATTAATAGCTTCATGCATGTCAGTTCCAGTGGAGACCCAGTTGAGACAAAGGTTAAAGGGAGGTTAACTATCAGTTGTGTGATTAGTAGGTTGCTTGCATGAAACCAAACATTCATTGGAGTGCCCATGATCCTTGCATAGTTTAGGAAGTCAAAAATTCCTAAAGAATATGGATTTCATTCATCAGGAATTGCGCAAGCAAGGCAGGCTGTTTAGAGGCTGAGAATTGGCTAAGTGTTGGTCAATTTTGTCCAAGACAGTGTGAGACAGTTGTGAGAGTGCAGGAGACTGTTGTGAGAAGAGTTTATTGTAGTTGTTTCATGATTCCATGGTTAATATAAAATAGAAGATAGAGGGGTTTTGAACATCAATCTTTCCCCGAGAAATTATATGTGTTGTGGTTTGATTTGATTCTTTCTTTGATTCATGTGATTGGCGATTGTGTTTAATTTCCGCAGTTGATTTGTAGAAGCGATTCAATATCTATCTTTAGTACATTGTTAGATCGGATTGAATCCATTGATATACATATGTTTGTATAATTTCTACATCCTCTTTACTACCCATATGCAATGTCCAAAGGTGAAGGAAAAAAATATCGAGAACAAGTTCCAACTTGAGACGTTCTTGCGGAATTGTGCACTACTTTGTTGTAAGAATGTTGTATATATACCAGATTTTCATCCCAAGTATTCAGATTCTTTTGGTTGTATCCCCTCAAAAGTTGCACTAAAGTCTTATTGACTACTTCTATCTACTCATGTGTATGTGGATGGAATGCTATAGCGCTCTTCAACTTTGTGTCCATCTTGTCCCACAATGTAGTCCATAATGCATTGGAAAACCTTGTATCCATGTATGAAATGATGTTCCTAGGTATCCAAAAGTGCACCCATATCTGTCCAAAGAACAAGTTTGCTGCTTCTTTCCCACTGATGGTATTTTTACAGGACATCAAAACATGCATCTGGATGAACCTTTCAACTACCAAAAATAGGTAGTCATGTCCCTTCTTGGTTATTGGTAAACCTCCCAGAAAATCCATGGAAATTGTTTCCCAAGGATGAGTGGGTACAAGAAAGGGATTATATAGATATTGTTTCATATTGCTAGGATTGTTGGTACAACAAAGTATGCATCCTTTTATAAACCTAGCTACCTACTCTTGTATCTTGGGTCAATACACATACATATGCAACTTGGTCACGATATTCCCTACATTAAAGTTCCCTGCAAACTTGGAGGTGTGAGCCTCTCTAATTAGCTGAAATCAATCACCTTTAAGAACACAACTTATCCAACTTGTAGAGTAATCCATATCATAGATGGTATTCAACGATTTTGTCACCATCGTGTACATGAATTTGACTTTGCAACTTCCGAAACACCTCCTTGAAGTCCTCATCCTCTAAATATGCTTCTCTGTATGCATCACGGGTAAATGGATCCATGTGCATAAGAGTCCCCAAAGTTGTGATATTTGATGTGGGTGGCCTTGAAAGCATGTCGACCGAATTTTTTGTGCTTCCCTTCCTGTACTTAATTACTAAATGAAACTGTTGTGGAAAACCCATCCACTTGTAATGCCCCATATATTGTAGCTTACTTTGGGCCTAGAGTTATTATATTGGTTGGTGATCTATGTGGATTACTGCCTCCTTTCCCATCAAATAGTCCTTCCACTTCTTCACAACTTGCACCAGGACATATAACTCCTTGTCATAGGTAGGGAAGTTAAAAAATACCCCAAGGAATAATTCAGAATGGTAGACTACAAACCTTCTTCCCTGCATCAAGACCACCCCCATAACATACCCACTCGCGTTTGTCTCCACTTCAAAGGGTTTCTGCAAGTTTGGTAATTACATAACTGGTGTTTGGTTGATCTTCTTGTTTAAATCCTCGAATGCCATTTCCTGACCCTTTCCCTACTAGAAACTCTTTCCACTTGTTATTATGTGGAAAAATGTTTCTATCGCTAAAAACGAGGCTATGAATTTCCTCAGGTACTCCTCCACCCAAATGAAAATCCTAACCTTAGAAACATTAGTAGGCACTATCCATTTCATGATGGCCTCCATATTTGTGATATCTATCCTTAGCTCTCCTCCACCTATCACATACCCTAGATACACCAAATACTGCTATGAAAACTCACACTTATTGAGATTTGCTATCAGCTGGTGCTTCTTTAATGTCTCCAACACCTACATCAACTATGAGATGTGCTTCTCCTAGGTAGCACTGTATGTCAGTATATCATCCAAATATACAATAACAAATGAAGCTACAAAATAGCATAGGAAATCATTAATTCATCTCATAAATGCAATTGATGCATTGCATAGGCCAAACAACATGACTAACCACTCATACAAATATTGTCTGGTTTTGAAGGCGATCTTCTAGGTATCTTATTCTATGAATCGAACCTGGTGATACCCAGACTTTAATTCTAGCTTGGTGAAGTATTTTACTACTTGTAACTGATCTAGTAGATCATCTATCCTTAGAAAGGAGTATTTTTTCTTGAGTGTGATCTTGTTCAATGCTTTGTTATTTATACACATCCGCCAAGTCCAATCCTTCTTTGTGTAACACCCCCCCTTAATTACCCAATAAAGAGAGGTGGTTACTTATGAAGATTAGATTCTCATTGTATAGTTGTGAGAAAGGGATCATATCTATATATATATATCTCTCTCTCTCTATATATATATATTAAAGATAATTAAATTTTTGACAATGGTGGAAAATAACCAGAGGCTATCATAATAAGCTTATCTATGAATGGTATGTATCTAAGAGGAAACACCACCACCAAATGTAACTCCCAAGTATCTAATCCATGGTATTACCAACCAATTAGGAGTATCCTCATCATGTACAACTAAAAATTTGTTTTATGTTAATTTACTGCACCTGAAGCTTTACACAAGATATGGAGGAAATGATTTGATACTTTAATAAATTTTTGGAGTGAGTTGGAATGAAAGAAAGGGATTTACTACAAATTTATTGATATTTATATCATGCGCCATTAGCAACCCTGGGTGCGTTTACACTAAATATTTTCAAATCATTCTCCATTTCACCTAACTAGGCCTTTCCAAATTTTGACCTTATAGATTAAGAAACATTTTCCTATTATGAAGCCAATCATGAATCACTCATACCTAAATATGATAATTTCGATCTTTTTAGTTACATGTTCATTTGAAATAGAGCATCAAAAAATAAAAATTATGAATCCACCTTTTCTAACAACCCTCTAACAATAAGAATAAACTTCACATTATTTCTGAATATCTCAACGAATTGGTAAATAGATGGAAACAATTCCATCATTTCATTATTTGTCTTTGCCCCTTTTCAATTTCTACATATTTGTGGTCATTATCCAAAATCAAATTACCTTTCAACATCTGGCCTAATTGCAACATGGATATAAAATATTTTCTAACACATACTTGAGACTGCTACATTTCAAGATTCCAAATTTAAACGGTTTCTACAACAAGATGTTATGTGGGATTTCTCAACTTGATACAAATATGAACAAGTAATGGCCTTAAAAATTTTAGCTCTTCCTAGTGATAGATTAAAAACATGTCTCTTAGTGGGTTGAAACTAGAATACCAATTTAATCAAATAAAATAAATTTATTGTTCTTCTATGTGTTCTACACTTGAAGCTAGATTTTTCATGTTTCAGGGGTTTTGGATTCATTTTTTTTTTGGTGGACTAACCTCAAAAGCACTTTTTCAGTTCATAATAAAATTTTGTGCAAATTAGGAAGAGCAGGTAATTTGCTTCAATTTTCTTGTCCTTCCAAGTGAAGATACATGAACTAAATATATATAATAAAAGCATACATAAACCACTGGGATTCAATATAACTTATTGTAGCAATAAGGGATATGATTAAAGAAGAACATTATTGAATATGAATTTTCTATACATCTAATTGATCTAGTCTCTGAGAATGAATGCTTGAGGCTCAGTTGTCATGCGACCAGACAAAGGAGGAAAGAGAAAGAGTTTATATATCAACATTTCCAATGGTTGTTGATAATGTAATAAAAGTATGTGACATTCAAATAAAATTTTTGAGGATTTGAAAAAAATTCTCCTTCCTAGGTTTAAAGACTAATTGATCATGTTCCATTTAGGCTAAGGATGGGAACATCACACTACTTGGATTAAGAATGAAGACACAATCAGATAAACATCACGATGAGAAAAAAAAACCATTTAAAAGAATATGGCATACAAACCTTTTTGTATTATTGAATGTTACAACGAGATGGAATAAATACATTATTTTAGCATCCTTATATATATTAAGGCCTAAGAGTTAACTAATATAAGAATTACAAGAATATATGTTTCTCATATATTTTTTTTTTGAAGATCCAAAATGATCCAGTGGAATAGTAAAATGCTCAAAATGACTTGAAACTAGTGCCAAAGAAAAGATCTCATTGCCCTAAATTCAACACAACTCATTTCACTCAAAACCGATATTGTATGCTCCCGATATCGTGTTTTGACCGATTTGGCAAACAACTAAAATTTTAAAATTTTGGGTTGTAGGTATCTTAGTCAACAATCCTAACGCTGACTAGAAATTTTACTAGGCATAACTGTGTATTTATATGGACCAATGGTGTGTTGATACTTTTCTAGTTATTATTGGCTGCAGGTTGGTGCAATTTCATTGGTTGGAAGATTCATTTATGTGGACTAGTTAGGGAGAGCCACATGGGCCAATTGTTGGCAACCATGTGGCCTCCTGTTGGCATGGAAAAATTTTGGTGGAAGGTCGAATAGGCCTGGCAGGAATTGAACCATGGAACGATTGAGTGGTAGGGTAGCACTTTACCATTGCGCTATGTGGTGGTGTTTACTACTTATGGGTCACAACATGTATATAAATTTTAATACAAAATCGTTTGGGGGTCAGAACTGGGGTTAAACCCTAGCCCCTGGTTCACCCAACCCACGAAACATGGCAAGCAGACAGGGGCACGGCATTAACCCCGACCCCAACACCATATATCAATGACAACCACATATTGTAATGTCAACACCATATGCTAAATTGAAAATCCCAAACCTTATGTTATATCACAACACCATATATCATTACAAACCATATGTTATCGCCATAACCAAAGTCCATAGCAGAGTATGGTTTAAGGTTTATGTCACAATCACCAAACTTGACGGTTTCGAAGGTCACAATCCATCTAAACAGTTAGCGGTCATAGTTTATGTGTTGGCGTGATTCATAAACCGATAGTCTAAACCACGATGCAAGTAACACATCCATAGTCAATACCGAGTTGGGTTAATGGTATGGGTGGTGTATAACCCAAGCATGACACTAGTCCAACCGCAGTTTGGAATGTACGGTTGAGTTTTGTATAGCACGCAGATTTGAATGTTAACCATGGTGGGTGTTAACCCAACCCTAATCACCAAATCCAATATGAGCGCGGGCTAGAATTTGGCACGTCAGTTTTAAAACTAGTCCAGATTTGACGACCACAAAGCTGCCACTTGGCTTGCTATGATCGGTTCATAAGGGTCATAGGAAATTTAATGGTTCAAAAAATTTCACCCGAATCGACAAGAATCTCGCTGCCATGGGGAATTTTTTTTGTCTCACGTGGATGAAAAAGGAGGAATTTGTAGGATGGATAGCAGGTGGGTGTGATTTGGAGGAAAATTAACAAGAAAACTTCTTTGGAGCAAAACCCAATTAATTTTTGACCTTTTTCAATGCAGAAATAGCCTAACTAGGGATTTTTATTGTTCTGGATCCATTAGAGACAATAGTTTTGCATTCTAAGCACTGCAAATTTATGTAAACACTTATTTTTTAGCATAATGAAAGAGGCCCAAAATTGGAAGCTAGAATTGGAGATGTTTCCCAAGAGGGGTGAGCTCCTTCATCATTTAATGTCTTGTGTTTGTTGTTATGGTACCGTTGTCTCTTTTATTTCTGCAAAATCAAGATAAAAATCATGGTTTATGTGTTAATGTAATTGACATATTTGCATAAAATCCCTAAACATTTCACTTGAAAACTTTATCATAAACCTTCAAGTTCACATATACAGATTAGTTTGGTATCAGAGCTTAGGTTCTTTGGTTTTTTGGTTGTTTTGAGGGTTTAATTTTGTTGCAAGTGTTTCTGATGCTTACAAGGTTGAAGCTCAAAGGCAGAGAAGGAAAACTTGTGGGAGCAAGTCCTCAAGCTAGGAGAGCACATGGGAAATATTTGACTTGTTCCATGACCCTTATTTTGTTCCATAAGATAAGTTACCCATAGGCATGGAAAAATAATCATTTTATGTAGAAAATTGTCTTGGATACATAGTGCACCAAGGCAATCGATGGGAAGCTACAATATATTTTATAAGCATTAGACTTATTTCTTGTCTTTCCATTGGGTTGTATTCATAAAATTATATCTTTGTCTATTTGATTCATATAAGTAATTATGTGTTTGTATTGTTTTATGAATCTTGGATCTAACATGGTTTTAACACTAAAACTAGTTTGTTGCATGTTACCATCTAACAAGGGATTATTTCATCTTTTTTGTATATGCTTAAAGGAAATAATCACCAACACAAGTCTAGACTCCATTTTTTTAATTTGGAAGTTCAGTGACAAATTCCAACCATGGGACGAGATTCCTATTTTTGGGAGGACCAATTTTGACTATTGAAGTACTCAATTTGGACAAGGGAAAGTGTATTTTTGAATTAAAGCCTACATGTCCATATTTAATCAGGTCGGCCCTAAAACAAATTGGACACCCTTGGAAGCCTATAAATACAAGTGACCTCAACCTCATTTGGACATAATATTGGATTATTCTTCTATTCTCTTTCTTGGTTTTGGCTCACACATGTCTGAGGTAGTTCCACGGAGAATGGGTTCTCTTGAAAGTGAAATTGCAGGGTCCAAAGCTCACATCTCTGTTTTAGGTTTTAGGTCTCACTCGCAGGCATGCCACAAAGAAATATATGTTGGAACCGCACATAGGCCAGCTCGTCTATGCAGTTAAAGCCCCTCAGCCGCATACCTAACACACCTGCCTTGCGATTGGGACCTAGGGTTTGGTTTTTCAGTCGATTGAAGTTTTTTTCAGTTGACTGCAATGTTTGGAAGTTGACCATATGTATTTGAAGCAGGGTCTTGGTTAGTAGCTTTGTTGAGTTCATCTTATGTGTGTTTATTAATTGATTTTTCTAGATAGGTTTTTGATTGAAGATATGGATCACTGTACTCTCTTTTGTTGAATTATTTAATAAGAATATAATAATAAGAAGAGTTTGATAAAGTTTTCCCCATAGTGGGTTTTTTCCTAGTCTCCTACCAATCTTGGTGTCTTGATGTGTGAATGTTTTTCTTTTATTGTTCCTTTATGTTACAATGCATTGATGATGATATTGTTCTTTATATATAGTTGTATATGTTATTTAATAATGATGTAAATATGAATAATTTTATGGGGTGAAATTAATATGGAAATAATGAAATGCAATTATCAAATAAAAGAACAATATAGCCCTAAGAAAATTTAACACAGTACCAGAGTTGGGTTGAGGAAAGGTAATTTAGGATCACCCTTATGAAGATACCTTTGATGGAAGCAAGCGAATATGGAGGAGGCCTAAAATAATACTAGCGTTTGACAGAAACCATAGGAAATTTGGTTATTAAGGGTTTGATGAATATTATGAGGTTAAAGTTTGGGAGAAACCCTAGTTTATGGAAAATATTTGAGATATGCAATTTAGAAACCCTAGCATGAATGATGTGAAGACGTTCAAGAAATTGTGATAGATTTTATTAAGCCCTAGATGGGATAGTCTCTATTATGCCTATTTTTCGATGAAGTTGGTTGAAATATTTAAGGCAACATTTTCATATGGATAATGTATGGTAATGACTCTTGAAGGTTGGTTCAAGAGGGAGCTGAAATTATATCTTTAAAAGACAAGTACCTTTTAGATTTATGTTACCTCTTTGTGGTTCTATTCTTGTTTAAGTTTAATGATTTGATTATTACTTATACTTTCTGCATGCATATGTGAGTATTTGGATACTTCTGACCTCTTGATGAAATGTGATTAATGGATCCTTCTTGAGGATCACCTGAGATGCAGGAAAGGATGGATAATGTAGGAAGATAAGAGTTAAAGTTTACCATGATAAGGAAATTTACAAAGTGATTCCACTACCAATGTCAAGTAAATAGATACACAGGTATTTGAATACTACAAGGTATGCATGGTATGTTGTTTCAATGTTATGTTTCAACTACAATATTGGATGGCAAGGTAAACCCTAAGGTATGATGGGGATTTCACCTTCATGAATGTCTCATATATACAAAATTAGATTTGATTCATAGTACTCATGATGATATGGTGCACTTGCTATTGGAAAAATATCTCACATTCTATTCATTCGTGGAAAATCTACCTAGGAACATTGATTTTTGATATTTTGGTATACTTGATATTTGGGAAGCATCTCTCATTTTAGACATGATGGATTTCACAAAGAAGGATAACACATTGATCCTTATATGTGGTAGCTTGATACTATTTATAATTTATGTGATAAGCATGATAACCATGATGATAGAATTATGAAAATAATATTGATATTCAAGATCTTCTTGTTGACCCTCGTTAGCATAGTAATTATGAAATATGGTAAAATTGGATGCACGAACTTGATGATTAAAGATAAAGAAGTTATGTAGTGATTATAATCTTTGAAGTATGATGATAAACCTGTCAGCTTCCCTATGAATCTAACTATTGATGAGAATTTGATGTCATGTTCATATGTGATGATGAATAAGCTAATGTTAACATGTTATTTCCATGATGAATATATGTTTCAGAACCTGATAGAGTTTGATTTTATGATATAACAATTTTGTTGATGCATGATAGCATTATTATATAAAGTGTTGGGTATGTGTTATATTCTTTCCACGATTAGCCCCACGCGCTGTATGTTGCGTCGGGCGTAGCTGGGGGGTCACGAGGGGCGAAGCAGTCCCCACCGTTGGGGTCCGGGGCAGCGCCCTGGCCAAAATTTGTTTTTTATGCAGACCCACTCATAGGCGGATCCGCCCATGGTTTTGTGCATGGTTTTGCACATGGTATTGGGGTTCGATGTTTTTCGGCCCCTGGTATCTTTGTAGATCCGGTCAAGGGAACTACGGTTATGTTCTAATCCAAGGTTAATGGATTGGGGTTTATACATGCTCCGGCATGTATATATATGTGTTGTAACACTAAAAGGAATAATGAAAAAATCAAGCTGGTCGTCCCGATTTGGGATCCAGGGGAAAAATCTCTGTGTTTATCTGTTTTATGTTTTATGCTCTTGCTATTGTTTATTTTCTGTTATAAGAATCGTGTGTAGATATTTCTGTTCAGGGTTAAAACCTACATTTGGTATCAGAGTTGTTTCGGCTTCAAGGGGACGCCTTTGTTGTTGAGGTTTTTTTGCTCGGGCCTGTGGTAGACCCTGTTCAGTGGGAGATCTGCGGGATCGATTCTTGCGGTGAAAGAAGATGGCGAGCGGCGGAAAGATAGAGATCGAGAAATTTAATGGTCAGAGTTTTGAGTTGTGGAAGCTCAAGATGGAGGATCTGCTGGTGGATAAAGATCAGTGGATCGCGGTAGATCCATGTACTAAGCCAACAGGAATGTCAGATGAAGACTGGAAGAAACTGGATCGGAAGGCTAAAAGCACAATACGGTTGTGTGTCTCAGATTCAGTATTGTTGAATGTATCTGGGGAAGCTACGGTGAAGACCTTGTGGGAAAAACTTGGGACTTTGTACCAATCTAAGTCTCTGGTGAATAAGTTGTTCCTGCGGAAAAAGCTGTATAACCTGAGGATGAAGGATGGAGACTCGGTGACAGAGCATCTGAACTCCTTCAATACTGTGGTAAGTCAACTGTCATCTGTTGATATTAAAATCTCAGATGAAGATAAGTGCATCAGTTTGTTGTGTTCTCTACCGGACTCGTGGGACAGTCTGGTTATTGCAATAGGTAGCAATACAACTACCTTGAATTTTGATGACATTGTCTCAGCCTTGCTGTCGGAGGAAATGAAACGGAGAAATATGGAGGGTCAAAATGGAGATGCCTTATCTGTACGAGGAAGGTCCCAAAATAGAAACAAGAATAAGGTTTCGAGTGGGAGATCTAAATCTAGAGGGAGATCTAAATCTCATGGAAAGTTTGTAAAGGTGTGCTGGAAATGCGGAAAGGAAGGACACTACAAAAAGGAATGCAGATCTAAAGCTCCTGAGAAAGGAAAGGGATCTGATGAAGGTCCTTCTGCAGAGGCAAAAACCACCTCGGATGAAGGTGAGGATGTGTATTTGGCTTCTTCTTCAAATACACATGTAGATCATGAGTCATGGTTGATTGACTCAGGTGCATCCTTTCACTTCACTCCCCATAGGGAGTGGTTCTGCGAGTATGAGAAATATGATGGTGGTGATGTCTTCCTAGGGGATGATAGGAAGGCCAGAATCGTCGGACATGGAAAAGTCAAGCTGAAGCTGCAAGGTGGAAGGATTAGAACACTTCCTGGTGTTCTGCATATTCCTGCATTGGCCAGAAATCTGATTTCTGTAAGCAAGATGGATGATGTAGGTGTAAAAACAATGTTCGAGAAAGATGCCTGCAAGATGGTTCGAGGAGCACTGGTATTAATGCGGGGAGTTCAGACTGGAACTCTGTACAAGCTACAAGGTAGCACTGTTATTGATGGGTGTAACAGTTCTATGGTTCCTGAAAGTGGAGCGGAAAGCCTAGCTGTCTCTGGAGAAAAGACCATGCTATGGCATCAAAGGCTTGGACATATTGGAGAGAAGGATCTTCGGATACTGCATAGAGATGGTATGGTAGAAGGTATGTCTAATTGTTCTCTGGATTTTGATTTCTATGAACATTGTGTATATGGGAAGCAGAATCGGGTGAGTTTTCCTTCTGTTGCTAAGAGGGCAAACAAGATATTAGAACTTGTGCACAGTGATGTGTTTGGGCCTGTGTCAGTTCCATCACTGGGAAAGTCTGTGTACTATGTTTCATTCATAGATGACTTCTCGAGGAATACATGGATATATTTCTTGAGGAAGAAATCTGAAGTCTTTGACAAATTTAAATAATTTAAGGCTCTGGTGGAAAACCAGACAGAGAAGAAGATAAAGGCGTTGAGGATAGATAATGGTGGGGAGTTCTGCAAGAAGGAATTTGAAGAGTTCTGTAAGAAGTGTGGTATAGCACGGAAAAATACTACTCCATACACACCTCAGAAAAATGGAGTTGCAGAAAGAATGAATAGAACACTGATGGAAAAGGCAAGAAGCATGCTCAGTGGTACCGGGTTAGGACAAGAATTCTGGGCAGAGGCAGTGGAGACTGCATGTTACTTAGTTAACAGATCACCTTCATCGGCGTTGGAGGATAAGACCCCACATGAGGTATGGACTGGTAAGAAACCCTCTCTTTCACATCTAAGGGTATTTGGATGTGATGCATATGTACATGTTCCAAAGGAGAAAAGGACCAAGTTGGATAATAAATCCGAAAGGTGCATCTTTATTGGGTATAAGGATGGTTTAAAGGGTTACAAGCTTTGGAACCCAGAAACAAGGAAGGTTGTGTACAGCCGAGATGTGGTGTTTAGAGAAGTGAAAGATGTTGTTAAACATGAATTCCTACCAAAGGAACCTGAGAAGATAGAGTTTGAGCTAAAGGAGGATGAATCGGACTCTACAATAGAAGAAGACTCAGAAGATGAAGAGCCACAAACTCCAGCTTTGAGAAGATCAGTTCCGGAAAGAAGGCAACCAGAAAGGTATAGTCCATCTGCTTTCTGTTCAGGTTTTGCCTTAACTATAACTGATGATGAACCCAGAACTGTCAGGGAGGCAGTAGATTCAGAGGATAGAAAACTATGGAAGGAGGCCATGGTTGATGAAATGGAATCTTTGCACAAAAACGATGCATGGGATCTGGTGGAGTTGCCGGCTGGAAGGAAGCCCATTGGGAGAAAATGGGTGTTTAAGAAGAAGATGAATGTAGAAGGCAAGGTGGAGAAATACAAATCTCGGTTGGTAGCAAAAGGTTATTCCCAAGTGCCGGGAATTGATTTTGGTGATATTTTTTCTCCTGTTGCCAAAGTTACTTCTATTAGATTACTTTTGTCTGTTGCTGCTGCATTTGATTTTGAGATAGAACAGATGGATGTGAAGACAACATTTCTTCACGGGGATCTAGAAGAGGAGATCTACATGAAGCAACCTGAAGGCTTTATGGTGAAGGGTAAGAAAGAACTAGTATGCGGGTTGAAGAAGTCTTTGTATGGGTTAAAACAGTCACCAAGGATGTGGTATCAGAAATTTGATACCTATATACGGGGACTTGGCTTCACCAGAAGCAAGGAGGATCACTGTGTTTATTTTAAATTAATTGGTGACCGTGTTATTTATTTGGTCTTGTATGTGGATGATATGTTCTTGATTGGAAATGACAAAGAAATTATCCAAGATTTGAAGACCCAACTGTTCTCCAAATTCGACATGAAGGATCTTGGTGCTGCAAACTATATTTTGGGCATGGAAATTAAGAGAGATCGGGCAAAGAGGAAGCTCTGGTTAAACCAGAGGAAGTATGTCGAGACTATATTGCGGAGGTTCAATATGCAGGATAGTAAACCGGTGAAGGTTCCTATTCCTGTAGGTGTAAAGCTGTCTGCTGAACAGTGTCCCAAGACACAAGAAGAAGAGGAGGATATGTCCCGTGTTCCATATGCAAGTGCAGTGGGTAGCCTGATGTATGCAATGGTCTGTACTAGACCAGACATTGCACATGCAGTGGGAGTATTGAGCAGGTTTATGTCAAACCCGGGGAAGGAGCATTGGACAGTAGTGAAGCGAGTTTTCAGATATTTACGTGGCACTAGTGATTATGGCTTGTGCTACCAGGGAAGACCAGGATTGGAAAGAATGTTGGACATTCGTGGTTTTGTTGATGCAGACTGGGCTGGAGATCTGGACCAAAGAAGATCTACGAGTGGGTATGTGTTTAGCCTATTTGGAGGCGCAGTCAGTTGGATGAGTAAAAGACAGTCTGTAGTGGCTCTTTCAACTACAGAGGCAGAATACATGGCATCCACTCATGCAAGCAAGGAAGCAATTTGGTTGCAGAGATTGTGTTCAAGTATGGGGTTGGTACAGCAAGCTATAAGGATAGACTGTGATAGCCAAAGTGCAATTTTCTTGGCTAAGAACCATGCTTATCATTCAAAGACAAAGCACATTGATGTTCAATATCACTTTGTTAGAGATATGGTTGAGGCTAAAAGGGTGTTGCTGGTAAAGGTGGACACTTTGAAGAATGTTGTAGATGCATTGATGAAGTCTGTGAGCACTCAGAAGTTCTCTTGGTGTAGAGAAACAATGGGTGTTGAAGAATTGGCCAAATGAGTAAGCTCTCCTGTGGCCCCCCGTGGAAAGAAAACAACAAGTGGGAGAATGTTGGGTATGTGTTATATTCTTTCCACGATTAGCCCCACGCGCTGTATGTTGCATCGGGCGTAGCTGGGGGGTCACGAGGGGCGAAGCAGTCCCCACCGTTGGGGTCCGGTTTGTGCATGGTTTTGCACATGGTTTTGGGGTTCGATGGTTTTCGGCCCCTGGTATTTTTGTAGATCCGGTCAAGGGAACTACGGTTATGTTCTAATCCAGGGTTAATGAATTGGGGTTTATGTATGCTCCGGCATGTATATATATGTGTTGTAACACTAAAAGGAATATAATGAAAAATCAAGCTGGTCGTCCCGATTTGGGATCCAGAGGAAAATCTCTGTGTTTATCTGTTTTATGTTTTATGCTCTCGCTATTGTTTATTTTCTGTTATAAGATTCGTGTGTAGATAATTTCTGTTCAGGGTTAAAACCTACATAAAGGTTGATGACTTGAATGATGATGATTGATTTGGCTACTCATTTAAAGGGAGAAAATCTTAATAAGACCCCTACACCTATTTACCATTTGTATAGAAAATTATTTACTATTGAAGTATGATTTCTGGACATGAATAGACTAAATATATGATTTTGTAGTCTGCAACAATTTCTGGTCTGAGAAGAGAGGGTTTCCCTTAGTTTAAGTCCCAACCACATGGAAGCAAGCTTATCAATGTGGTTATAGGGCTCCAACTACAGGAGAGAAATCTTATGGGTGTGGTTATGCATGTAGGTCACAAAAGTGAAGCTTTATGCATAAAATGAGGAATGCACCAACAATATGGCAATCCTACAGATATGGAGCAGGAAACATAAATCTATATACATCTTACTTACTATAGAGAATGTGAATGTGTTGACTAAAATTGTGTTTGTAGGTGACCATGATATGCATATCAATATATCATTATGATTTAACCATTGAAGCTAGTGTATGAAAATATTTGATAACAATTGCAAGGATCTCACAAAATTTGACATGTTTTTTAGAATTAATATCACTACTAAGAGAGGGAGGGGGGGAGGGGGGGCGGCGCGGTTAATCGGTAGTGATGGGATTTAACTATCTTTTTAAAAAAAATCATAAAAAATGGACAAATAAGTAATCCATCAATTAGTATTTGAAGCCAACATAAAATCAACGCATAGAAACACCATGAATAACATCAGAACATTCACACAAAATAATAGAAATGTTTTCTGGTGGAAAACCCCTCCAAGGAAAAAACCACCTACTATTGTTGCTCAAAATTCTATTATGTTGAAAAAATTATTACATAAAGGATCTACCACCCAGTAGCTGGAAGAATCAACTACTAAGACAATCTGCTATCAATATCAGTTGGAAAGCCTATTATCTCACTACTCTACGAACAACCATTCGCTGGAAGCCACCACAACCAAAGAACCTTGCCCAACACCACTAGACTCTGGAGAAATCTGCTTCCCGTTCTGATATGTATGCTAGAAGGTGTTAGCCCCCTATAAATTTTTTGACAAGCAAACAGGGGGCTAAAATGTTTTTGAGCCTTCAAGGAATGAATTTCCTCTGAAAACACATCATCCTTGAAGCCTCCTTGTGCCTTTTGTCCTTTGATAAATCCCCACTGCTAATTTCCAGTTATAAAGCCCCTTTGTTTATGAAGAAATTCCCAAAAGGCCTCCTGGTCCTCTTATTCCATCTCCATTAAGCCTCCATTTCCTCCTATTTTATTCCCACTAAACCCCACTTTTCACCCCTCTCCCCTTTGTCAAAGTTCCTGTTTTCCTGCCCCCAAATCCCCCTTAAACCTTCTAAGTCACTTTCTTTCCCCGCTCGAAACCTTTAAAAACCCTTATTGCCTCTGCCGTTACCCTTCCCTGGCCTTGAATTTCATTAAAAATGGGCCAAATAACCATATTCTTCATGTATGTGGGTTTAGCACCTTTCGGCCCTAGCCCCAGAACCGTTTCCCCCCATGTGACTCGAGCGCCAGGACCAGGCACCAGAGCAGAAGGCGCTTATCGCAAAATCCATATCGGGTGCGTTTTAAACTGTCGATCTGTATAGATCGGACGGTCATCGCGTCCCCACAACGTCCACCATTCACTCTGTTTGCCACCCCGATCATGCATCCACCGCCCGTTTTCCCGCAAATCAATGGTCAGCCTTTCACCTGCCGGGTGGTCCCCGCAGCCGCGCGCTATTCAAAAACCAGTGGTATCCATCGCACCGCGTTTGGAGGATGGGCGGTAATTTTATTTTCGGAGCGATTCCACTCACCGCCTGACACATGGCTCCATCACTATTTCAAAACTGCCCCCCCATCGCGAGTTATCGTTCGGCATTTGACCCGGCGCGATATGCATATCAACCATCCGATCTGGGGATCTCCATCCAATGGTCATTGCACCCCGAAGATGCGCAGAAATTAACCCAAGGTATTCGTACCCCTGGCCTGCCATCCGTCACGCTCCGCTACGTTTTCCACCGTTGATCTCCCCCTGAGATCAGACGGTCCAGATTCGATTGCCCCTGTCTTTGACCGGTCCCACCAGTAGAGCTCCACATCACCTCCCTTCATGGAATTTTCTCATTTCATCGGTTTTTAGCCCGATTTCCAAAACCCTTCATCGTGCATTTTCCACCATCGATCATTACTCCCATGCAGGATTGAACGGTCAGCATGCTCTTTCTCCACCGCGCCACCACTTGTCTAACCCTCCACCATTTTTGCATTATTTTTCCTGTTTTCACCGTTCTACTACAGTTTTGCCATTCTCCTCCACCATTTACACCATTCCTCCGGCCTCTGAAGCATTCTCCTGCCACCACCCTGGATGTTGTAATTGATTTGTTTTCATTGTGCAGGGTTTTTCACCAGACTGGTATTTCTCTTTGCCTGTCATAATCGCAGTCAATGCGATTCAAAGCACGGAGATGCCGTTACAGTAACAAAACGTATCAGCAGTCAATGCGATTCAAAGCATAGAGATTCCGTTACTATAAAAAAACGTATCAGCAGCAGAGATCAAGGTGTTAGAGCCCGAAAATTCAAGATCAAATGCTCTAATCCTCATTCAAGGAATTAAGGCGCAGTTGAAGATTAAAGAAGCACACGAAACAAAGCTATATCTGTGTTCTATATCAGCAGAGTACTTTTCTCTATAAAGACTACCTTTCAGCGTTCTCCATGCCCCCTCGAGCCTTCAAGAAGCTAAGTACACTGACAGAAGTTTATGTTATTGTCAGGACCACAGTTATGAGGTATGGAGAGACCTGCAGACCTTTTCGCCGTGTCACTTATTTCAGAAAGCTACCACGGAGTACCATCAGTCGGATTTCTTTAGAAGAACATACTTGGAGTTATTAACAGACTTCTGGACCATGCTCCAGAGTACATACAGTTAATGAAGAGCCATTTTTCGGAATGGGAATTTGACATACCTCTCCTCTATCTTAATTAAATTCATTTAATGAATATCACCTACCATTGTTATTCTCTTCTCCTATAAGAATTCCCGAGAACATATTGTAAAAGGTTGTTGTTCGGTTGTTGCTGATTGCTGTTAGAGGGATTCATTTTTACTGTTAGAACAGTCTTGGGAGGGATTAGCAGAGTAGTTATTATGTAGTAGGCTAGGAGGAGAAAGTTTGGACTGTATTAGCCATTGAGCTCAGGGTATGTGACTGGTTTTGCATCAATTAATCAAGCACATTTCACAGGATCCTGGTCTATTACTATTGGTGATGTTTTTCTAACATTGTTTATTACATTTTCATACTATTTCATTTTCTGCTGGTTGCATCAGAAATATGGCATAGGATTTACCCTTGTTAGGTACCCTATGTCTCTGCTCTCCTCGCCTTCAATGTTTTCTGCTAAATGTGTTATCTAAGGGTTGATTTCAGTTAATTTAACCAGTGTAGTGGATGTCATTGCCTGCTAGCTGATGTATGAATTAATGAAATCTATCTTTAGTTGTTCTTGTTGGGTTTAAGCTGGAATATTTGGGAACACTGGGGATTAGATTTAGCCCTGTCCACTAGGATCCTTGTGTGACCAGCTGGTATTTCTAAGATCTCTTGCTGGTGTTAAAGCATTGAAGGTTCAAAGTCCTTCTCTGATCTACAAACCCTGGCTCTGTTAAACTTATCTCTGTTTTTCCCTTGGAGCATGCTAAAGCTGACCTGGAGTTAAATGACCTCTGGTCCGATCTACAAGCTGCCCCTTTGTCCCTCCTTTGAGAGCTGCCTTTGAGTATGTCCAAGCAGGTCTGGAGTTAAATGACCTTTGACCTGATCTATAGACAGAAATTGGGTTGCTTTCCTTCTCTCACTTTCTTTCCTTAATGTTCCATTCCATCATCTATCTAAAAAGATCCTTTAGTGTAGATGAATTTCCCTCTGAAAGCCTTGGCTAGTTGTTGCATGTAATTCCATTTCATGACTCCATAGCCCAATGGATGGCACTTTCTTGACCTATCTCTTTGCTGAAACATCCTGTTTCTCTGGTCCTTTCCTTCCATTGCTTTTTCAGTTTATGATCTCATGACTCAAGCCAGCAACCAACCAACCAAACCATTTTAAACCCCCCCCTTTGTGCTTCATACCTAGCCTAACATCTTAAATTTTGAGCTTCAAAGATATATCATTCTTTGTTTTATTAGAGAGATCCCTCTTTGGACCCAGGAAGGCTAGATCCTGAGGTCCCAAAGTGGTTTGATGTTGTCTTATCTTTTGGTATTACCAACCTTGCCAAAACATGGGAACCCAAACATAATGGCGACTCCACTGGGGAAATTCTGAGTGCCTAAACTGCTAACATTGGTCTATGTCCCATTTTCGTCACCAACATAATGGCGACTCCACTGGGGACTGAGACAAATCAGCCTGATTTGTTAAATCACTGTGGTGGATAGTAAAATATTGAATCATCCACCTGGTGACTCCACAGTTCCTAAATGATTAAAGGACTCCACTGGTGATCAGTAGGCCGCTGATTATCTTTGTGTTCACTAGACTCCACTGGGAGACCATGTCGCAGTACAACATCATCCATGCCAAAGACCAAGTCACTTCACTAATGGAAGACCCTGAACAGTTTGCAGAAATGTATCTAGATTTCATAGCAGTGTGTCATGATACAATTTCTAGTGACTTGGCAGAATCGAAGGTGGAGGACCTTCCAGGGGTTATTCCTCTCAGCTCAAAATTCAAACCCCTTCTCAAGAAAATTTTCTTAGAATTTGTGGTTGAAAGGTATGAAGCTGAGATTGAATTTTTGAACTCACAAGAGAAATCATATCAGTTCAGAGACTCGAGAGCCTTTTTGGAAAGTCTCCCTCCTACTAAAAAAGAAGAAATTCCACTGCTTTTTGATGTGTAAGAAGAAGATGAATGGGCTTTCGGGAGCCACTTTGAGGATGTAGTGGAAGAAGCAATAGTCAAAGCTGCCTAGGATACAGACATCCTACCAGTCATGGCAGGCCTAAAAGAAGAACTTGTACATCATGTGTTCATTGATCCTGTGGCAGAGTATATGGAGGCCCTAATTTGCTCAAATACTCAAGCATTGATCTTTAACACGGGCCAGATTCATCAGGAGTGGTCACTACTGATGGTGACCTCAGTTTTGAAGAACTACATGCAGAGCACCCTATGGTTATCTCTGACAGGAAGTCAGTGCTCATATCCTTTCTTATTACTACTTGACTGGCTGCACTGGCATTATTGTATCATCTAGAGCATCAGAGATTTACAGGTTAGAGTAGAGTAGGTAGGAATTCTAAAATAAAGCTCAGTCTGTGAGCATGTAGTTAGTTGTTTTTAATTTCTGCAAAGTCTAGCAAGCGAGAAAGTCTAATCCTGGCTTGACTATTTTTCAATTTATGTCTTATAATGTAGAGAAGAAATCTGTTGGACAGTCTAACTTCCAGCAAATATTAGATTAGGTAGAGAAACATATGAGACCAACAGTCTAATCTGGTCTCATGGAGTAATAAGGGTAGAAGTAGAATAGGTTTATTTTCCTGCTTGTAAAAAATTGATGACATAAAGGGTCTGCTAGTCCAAATGCACCCTAGAAGAAAAAATGTTAGGACTATAATGTGGGTAGGTAGTTGTTTGGGAGAATTTTATTGTTGATATGATGTCTTCATGGTTTGTGGCAGCTGATCCAAGAGAAGAAAAGAATGAGTCAAGTACCAGGCATCTGGCCTACACCAAATATTTATTTTCTGAATTCTTGACTCCTTCAAGAAGAAGCCATCCCCATGTGGAGCCACTGTTAGCCCCCTATAAATTTTTTGACAAGAAAACAGGGGGCTAAAATGTTTTTGAGCCTTCAAGGAATGCATTTCCTCTGAAAGAAAATCATCCTTGAAGCCTCCTTGTGCCTTTTGTCCTTTGATAAATCCCCACTATTGATTTCTAGTTATAAAGCCCCTCTGTTTATGAAGAAATTCCCAAAAGGCCTCCTGGTCCTCTTATTCCATCTCCATTTAGCCTCCATTTCCTCCTATTTTATTCCCACTAAACCCCACTTTTCACCCCTCTCCCCTTTGTCAAAGTTCCCCTTTTCCTGCCCCCAAATCCCCCTTAAACCTTCTTAGTCACTTTCTTTCCCCGCTTGAAACCTTTAAAAACCATTATTGCCTCTGTCGTTACCCTTCCCTGGCCTTGAATTTCATTAAAAACGGGCCAAATAACCATATTATTCATGTATGTGGGTTTAGTACCTTTCGGCCCTAGCCCCAGAACCGTTTCCCCCCATGTGACCCGAGCGCCAAGACCAGGCGCCAGGGCGGAAGGCGCTTATCGCAGAATCCATATCGGGCGCGTTTTAAACCGTCGATCTGTATAGATCGGACGGTCGTCGCGTCCCCACAACATCCACCGTTCACTCCGTTTGCCACCCCGATCATGCATCCACCATCCATTTTCCCACAAATCAACGGTCAGCCTTTCACTTTCCCAATGGTCCCTGCAGCCATGCGCTATTCAAAAATTGGTGGTATCCATCGCACCGCGTTTGGAGGATGGGCGATAATTTTATTTTCGGAGCGATTCCACTCACCGCCTGACACGTGGCTCCGTCACTATTTCAAAACCGCCCCCCCATCGCACGTTATCGTTTAGCATTTGACCCGGCGCGATATGCATATCAACCGTCCGATCTGGGGATCTCCATCCAACGGTCATCGCACCCCGAAGATGCGCAGAAATTAACCCAAGGTATCCGTACCCCTGGCCCGCCATCCATCACCCTCCGCTACATTTTCCACCGTCGATCTCCTCCTGAGATCAGACGGTCTAGATTCGATCGCCCCCATCTTTGACCAGTCCCACCGGCAAAGCTCCACATCACCTCCCTTCACGGAATTTTCTCATTTCATCGGTTTTTAGCCCGATTTCCAAAACCTTTCATCGTGCATTTTCTGCCATCGATCATTACTCCCATGCAGGATCGAACGGTCAGCATGCTATTTCTCCACCGTGCCACCACCTGTCTAACCCTCCACCATTTTTGCATTATTTTTCTTATTTTCACCATTCTACTACAGTTTTGCCATTCGCCTCCACCATTTTCACCATTCCTCTGGCCTCTGAAGCATTCTCCTGCCACCTCCCTGGATGTTGTAATTGATTTTTTTTCATTGTGAAGGGTTTTTCACTAGACTGGTATTTCGCTCTTCCTGTCATAATAACAGTCAATGCGATTCAAAGCATAGAGATGCCGTTACTATAAAAAAACGTATCAGCAGCAGAGATCAAGGTGTTAGAGCCCGAAAATTCAAGATCAAATGCTCTAATCCTCATTCAAGGAATTAAGGCGCAGTTGAAGATTAAAGAAGCACACGAAACAAAGCTATATCTGTGTTCTATATCAGCAGAGTAATTTTCTCTATAAAGACTACCTTTCAACGTTCTCCATGCCCCCTCGAGCCTTCAAGAAGCTAAGTACACTGACAAAAGTTTCTGTTATTGTCAGGACCACAGTTATGAGGTATGGAGAGACCTGCAGACCTTTTTGCCGTGTCACTTATTTTAGAAAGCTACCACAGAGTACCATCAGTCGGATTTCTTCATAAGAACATACTTGGAGTTATTAACAGACTTCTGGACCATGCTCCATAGTACACACAGTTAATGAAGAGCCATTTTGCGGAATGGGCATTTGACCTACCTCTCCTCTGTCTTAATGAAATTCATTTAATGAATATCACCTACCATTGTTATTCTCTTCTCCTATAAGAATTCCCGAGAACATATTGTAAAAGGTTGTTGTTCGGTTGTTGCCGATTGCTGTTAGAGGGATTCATTTTGACTGTTAGAACAGTCTTGGGAGGGATTAGTAGAGTAGTTATTATGTAGTAGGCTGGGAGGAGAAAGTTTGGACTGTATTAGCCATTGAGCTCAGGGTATGTGACTGGTTTTGCATCAATTAATCAAGCACATTTCAGAGGATCCTGGTCTATTACTATTGGTGATGTTTTTCTAACATTGTTTATTACATTTTCATATTGTTTCATTTTCTGCTGGCTTGCATCAGAAATATGGCATAGGATTTACCCTTATTAGGTACCCTATGTCTCTGCTCTCCTCGCCTTCAATGTTTTCTGCTATATGTGTTATCTAAGGGTTGATTTCAGTTAATTTAACCAGTGTAGTGGATGTCATTTCTTGCTAGCTGATGTATGAATTAATGAAATCTATATTTAGTTGTTCTTGTTGGGTTTAAGCTGGAAGATTTGGGAACACTGGGGATTAGAGTTAGCCCTGTCCACTAGGATCCTTATGCGACCAGCTGGCCTTTCTAAGATCTCTTGCTGGTGTCAAAGCATTTAAGGTTAAAAGTCCTTCTCTGATCTACAGACCCTAGCTCTGTTAAACTTATCTCTGTTTTTCCCTTGGAGCATGCTAAAGCTGACCTGGAGTTAAATGACCTCTGGTCCGATCTACAAGCTGCCCCTTTGTCCCTCCTTTGAGAGCTGCCTTTGAGTATGTCCAAGCAGGTCTGGAGTTAAATGACTTCTGACCTGATCTATAGACAGAAATTGGGTTGCTTTCCTTCTCTCACTTTCTTTCCTTAATGTTCCATTCCATCATCTATCTAAAAAGATACTTTAGTGTAGATGACTTGCCCTCTGAAAGCCTTGGCTAGTTGTTGCATGTAATTCCCTTTCATGACTCCATAGCCCAATGGATGGCACTTTCTTGACCTATCTCTTTGCTGAAACATCTTGCTGCTCTGGTCGTTTCCTTCCATTTCTTTCTCAGTTTATGATCTCATGACTCAACCCAGCAACCAGCCAACCAAACCATTTTAAACCCCCCCTTTGTGCTTCATACCTAGCCTAACATCTTAAATTTTGAGCTTCAAAGATATATCATTCTTTGTTTTATTAGAGAGATCCCTCTCTGGACCCAGGAGGGCTAGATCCTGAGGTACCAAAGTGGTTTGATGTTGTCTTATATTTTGGTATTACCAACCTTGCCAAAACATGGGAACCCCAAGAGAAGGAACCCACCTTATCTACACATTGCCTATAATGAATCCTCACGCATTCAATACCTCCTTGCGAATCATGTTTCATACATTTTCAAACTGGGCTCTCAAACCTGCTCAACATGAGCATGCCAGTAGTTACACTAATCTCCATCCAAAAATGATAAGTTCATATACCTCCTCTACTCAACACAGCTACAAATATGCAATTTTTTGAACAAAACATTGTAGCACTCATTCACTCCTTCCATAGACTCACTCAATCAATCCACACTCACACCAAAAAATCACACGAATATGTGTCAAGTATAATTGATAATCTCCATGTGAATACGAATACCATGGTTATGCCAATACCACAAAAAATTATACCATGGTAATCTCCAAGTCAATACCATGGGAAATACCATGGTTAAGCCAATACCACGAACCCTTGTACCATGATAATATGCAAGCCCATACCATATGCATATACCATGGTTAAGATGATAGCAAGGATACATGTACCATGGTAATAGCAACTCCACACACATACCAATACCCTCATAAATGTCAAAGCACCCTGAAACTAACAAAAAAAGCAACATAATCATAACATCTGTAAGCCCATCCATCAAAGAGTACATATTTCACTCAAGCTACCTGCAACACCATCATCATCTGCACATAAGAAAGTATGTCAAAAACCAAGATGCTCTAGAACCAACTGTCACTCTCATCCACACTCAAGAAAATTACAACACATGCCTAGGTTGGCATCAATGCCAACCATCAACCACTGCAACCAATAACACCAGAAACTTCATCATCAATGCCAACAATCTCCCCTTTTGGCTTTGATGACAACCGTAGCTAAGCCATCAAATTGATATTGACCTTTGAAACTGAATCTCCTCATGCACTCCCCCTTTGACATCAATGTCAAAGGTGAAATCTCATCAAACATGTATTACCTCATGTTGTGGATCATTAGAAAATTGTCAAAAATATGTTAAAGTATTATAATCTTATTACTTTGGCATAAAAATATTTCTTTTCGTTGTATTAAAATCAAAATTTTAGACATTTTTAACCTTATGAAGTGGGTCCCCGACTTAAAGCTTAAAGGTCAATCATTATATCAAGTGGGATGTACTCCGATCGAAGGACTCAACCCGCGGGCACAACTAGCGCACTAATTAAAAAGAAGGGTGCCTCCGCAGTTGACCGGGTTGACTGCGGGGGAAACATAGATGTGCAGTGGAGATTGAATGCGGGGGGACAAGAAAAAATATTTCTCCGTACCTTGAGACCCCTTGCAGTGATGAAAGGCGCTGAGTTGTTCACAGCTCTCCTCCATGTCAGGAGAATTCAACGGTTTGTTGGCGCGTCATGTCAGCATTTAATTTAAAAGGCCGCACCATCTATTTAAGTAAAATTTTCATTTTCTCGAAGTCATTCCGGATTAAGTTAATGTTTGAGAGTAATTTGTGCTGCGTCTTGTTCAGTTTTCCGTCACCCTAATAAAATTTAGCCACCTTGCGAGTTGTTGGTTGTCGTAGTCATGAATTATGGCCAAACGTTCATCTCTGTCTGGTTCTGCTAGTCATATCACTCTCATGGATACCGAGAGGGATATCCAAGACACTAATTTTCCCTGGTCCATCTTCCATTTTACCAACAAGTCCTCTTGAATGACAAAGCTTCTCCAGTGTATGCCGCCATGGTCAAGTCTGGTTTGCTGTCTGCATGTATCCGTAAAACTCATCTTTTTCCTGAATTGATATCTTGGATGGTTTCCGTTATGTATCCTGGAAAATGTTATGTGATGAATTGTCAAGGAGAGAATGTTCTGCAAGTGTCTTCCCAGCTAATCTGCCAAGCCCTTTGTTACCCCGAGTCAGAGTCATGTGTTTAATTTTTTGATGAATCCTTGGTAGCATATTATGATAATCTTGCAGGTGAATACTTCAATCATCTTGTTTATTTTCTAAATCCCAACACGCAGCAATTTCAACCTGACAGCAAGGATTTTCCTATGGAGGTTTTTGATACTGAGATTCAGCCAGTACTGAGCATCATTGCTAAAATTTTGGGAAAAGATGATAACAGTATGGTGGATAAAACGATGTTAGGGATATTTTCCATGATGATGAAGCCAGGAATGGTGCCGGATATTCCATCCTATTGGCAGGAAGCAGTAAATTCACAGCTAATGAATCTATCATTAACAAGTTCTTTCAGATTTACTTCATTAATCATTTTCTTGTTCTTATATCAAAATGTGGAGGAATTTATGCATCTAGGTCTGAATATCATGGACATGAATAAGAAGAGGAAATATGTAGTTTTCTAGACAAATATAGTAAGGAGAGAACAAAATGAAAATGGACTATTTGATTTTGCCAGTTATTTCATGTCAAGTGCATATAAGATTTTGAATGGAGTTTCTCCCCCTTGTTTTTTACCCAAATCTCAAGAATTCTTGCATTTAGGAGAAAAATGTAGGTTTGGAGATTGGTTTGTGTTTGAGGATTATTCAGAGATTAGGTTATATGGATCAGGGGTTGAGCCTTATAAACTTCTAGTATTTGTTCCCATGAGGCTATTTTCCTTGGAGTTCATTCAACAAAGTCTGAATGTTGATCAAGTTCATTTTGTGCCCATGAAAAAGGGACATATGTTTAAACTAGCCATGACTGTAGGTCCTTTCATTGTTAATATGAGACAGGCATTTGAATAAGTTACAAAAATGCTAGAGGAGATGCATTTTCTGCTAGGGGAAAGTTGGGCTTATGACCCACATAGTGTAATTTCCAATAGAAGAATTGAGAATGGGTATTCAACTTTCATTCATGAAAGCAGACCAGATTTAGAAAAGATAGCTAATAGAGGTATGGCGAGTTCAACGGGTTCAAATATTCATACTCCAATCATTTCAAAAAATTCTAGTAAAAGAAGTAAAGAAACAGTAATTGACTTAGAGGATGAGGAACAAGGAGCTGAGAAAAGGACAAAGTTTAATCAAGAGCATGCATATAATCAACCTGGTTACTCTCTACATCTGGGAGAGGAACAAAATGTTCCTGCTTCACCCATAAGACATGAGACTTCTCATGAACAAGTACCTCTGATCAAACAGATGTTTGCTCAAATTGTAGAAAGGAATCAGAAGATGAAAGTCAGCATGCAAGCCCAAGCTGAATATCAGATTGCTCCAGATCAAATAAGGCTTTTGACTGCCATGGATCTTGAGAAAGATCAATTCAGAATTTCCTTGTCACATCCTACTGACATGTCAATTGGTTCATCTAGTAATTTCAATACTGTAAATATAACTGTAGATGTGAAGAAAATCCCATTGTTGGATAAGATGAACTTACATATGCAGACAGGTCAATTGATTGTAAATGACTTGACAAAGACTAATGCAATGTCAATGAAAGTAGAGAATATTCTTGGGAAATTCATTAAACAGTTGAAGTTAGAAAAGGCCAACTCTAGGGCTTTAACCATTCAGAATGAGGAACTAAAGAAGATCATATTAAAGATTGGGGTGGACCCTAATGATAGGACTGCAGTGCAGAAGCTTCTACAAAGTGCTGAAGCAGAGATATCTACTTTGAAGAAGAAGCTAAAATTACCTACAGGGGAGAATTCAATGGTTTCAGAGTTTGCAGAGGTGGATAATGAGAAAGAAAAGCTACTACAGCAGCTGATGCAAAAGGAGGAGGAAATCTCCAAAATAAAACAAACTGAAATATCACTACAAAATCATATTGATTGTCATACTTGTACTTTTGTTTTCCCTTCAGGTAATGAAGATCCTCAAACATAGATTGCTTAGTTGAATACTGAATTGCAGATAGGGGAAAGAGACCAGAAGAAGGCTCAAGCAGACCTAGAGACTGTATCGAAGATTATTCAAGCTGCAGAAAATGAAGCTAGTAAATACAAAATGGACTGTTAGAATGCCAATGCTGAGATCAAAAGCCTTAAAGAGAAATTGAAAGGGAACATATCTTTAATACAGGAAAAGGATATCATTTGGAATGATATCATTTCTGAAATGAAGTCAATTTGGGACTTCTTGATGGTGGTTGCAGAAGAAAGGAGTCTTATCAGAGAATTTGAAGAACAAGTAATGGCAAATAGACAGAAGACAATCAATAGGGCTATTTGGGCAAAAAGGTTTATTGATTTCATTAACTCCAAAACATACCAAGAATTGGAGGAAAATGAGATTAAGGATAGAACCTTATATGCAGTAGAGATTAATAAGATGATTGCCAAGAATGATTACATGAAAGCCACATAAAAGAGGTTGATTGAAATCAAAGAAGCAGTAAGTCAGTTTGATAAATCATTGGACAAATTAACAAGAGCAGGTTTACCTTCATGTTGGGAAATAGGAGGAGGTCTATTGTCATGGGATTCTTATGAAAACTTACTGGTATTAACAAAAATCAAAGTTGATAATACACATGAAAAGACTCAGGTACTCAAGGGGGCAACGATGATCAACTTTCTTCAGAGAAATTTTCAGCTAATGTGGCTGGTAAAAACTCTATTTATAGAAAGGCAAACTTACAACCGAATTACTGCTTTCAGGTTAGAGTATCACAATCTGATACACTCACCCAGGATAAGAGTAGAGACATGGAAGAAGTGCAGAGCCTGGACAATAGACTTGCCAAAGAATCCATCAACTTCGAAGAAAGACAAATCAAAAGTTGATCTGGGAAATGCAACAACATCGTTAGCTGTTCACATTCAACACATAGATTAGAGTGTTAATTTTTATGTTATTATAATCTTTCACAGATGATGTAAATGCAATAAGACTTTTTGGGAGTATGTAAAATATAGTCCTAAAAAATCCTCAAGAGTTGAGGTAGTTAGGATCATTTGTAGCAGTTTCGAACTGCTTTTTATTTTATTTAATGTAATAATTCAGAAGAAGGAAGGTTCTAAGTTTTGGACCTTAAGACTATAACTTTTGTACTCAAAGTTTTCAAAGATTAATGAATGAGAAGCAAGTTTCTGGAATATGTTTATGTTGATATGTGTTCAATTTTTCGTTCTGTGTTTTCTATCTTTGAATAAAACGAAGTAATGAGCAACATGTCTCTTTTTACTTATGTAAGAAAGAGTTAAAATCCTTAATTGGTGCTCCTTCGTTTTAACTGTTTCTTTCCTATAATTCTTCTAGGGTTTGAGATGATATATTCTGGGTAAGAGCATATCAATTTGGACTTCCTTCTTTCATTTTCTTTTGGTCATTTCATTCAACATAAGCAAAAGACACCATTGTGAGATGTTCATTATATTTGATATTTGAGGGTTTAATGATAAATACTTGAGGGTCATTAAACAGAGACAAATAATTTTGTGACATAATCTTATAAATGTCTTAAGCACTGATTCCTTATCACAGCTAAGGGATTGTCTCTTAAGGTACAACATTTTTTGGCGCTGTTGCTGGGGATCGAAGAAACGAAGTCTTTTCCCTGGGTTTTATTTGTATTTCCTTTGGTTGTTAAGAGAGGAGGAAATATTAAAAGCTGTGTTTCATTTTCTAATTCTGGTGTATAAGAGGCCACATACAAGATCTAATACCTCTCAACAGATGGTTCCTACCCTTTCAAATCCAGAAAAGTTGGTTTCTTAAAAGAGCCAGAAATCAAAAACCCTTTCTACACCTGATGCCACATTGCTTGCACCTAGCAGTAGTTCACATACTCTTTCATCCAAGGATATTTCCTGGAAACTCACTTTCTCGGAACAAAAATCCTTGTCTACATCCATTCACTTTCAAGAACCAAGGTTAGAAGAGCAGTCTTTCGAATATGTATCTTTCACATTTATAGAAACTCAGCCTAATAAAGTTGTTAGTTCTTTTGCTTTAGTTTATCAACCCCTTTCTTTATCAGTTGTTTCACCCCATTCATCCACACCTACAACTGATACACAGATTCCCACTACTCAAGGAGCAGTCAATCAGGGCATAAACATGGCAGCCCCTGCTTTCTTCATGAATAGATATGCACCATTAAATATTCCTCAACCAATGAATGCAATGCCTTAAGAATGTCTTAAGTTGCTTCCTAGGTTTACTGGTGAAGATGAAATAACTGCAGAACAACACTTGCCTTTGTTTTACACTTTTGCTGAGAATTTCAATGTTGAATAGCTAGATGTAGTAATGAGACTTTTTGTACAGTCCCTAAATGGAGAGGGAAGAAAATGGTTTAAAGGGTTACCAAATGGTTCAATTAATGATTGGGATGAGTTAGAAAGACAATTCATCCAAAGATGGGGTGAAAAGAGAGACCATGGTTGTTCTTTGACAGAATCTAATGCTATTAAGAAAAAACCTGATGAAAATATGAGTGATTTTATTAAAATATTCAATAAATTGTACAATAGTTTGCTTGCAGAAATGAAACCTCCTCCCATTGGAGCAAGAGTTGTTTTTGATGGGGCATTTGTATCAGATTTTAGTTTTACTTTGAGAGAAATAAGGTCTCCTACTCTTGAACAAATCCAAACAGATGCGTTGGAGATTGAAGCAAATATGACTGCTACTGGAAAAGCTCAAGAAAAGCAGTCAGTTCAAGATAAAGGTAAAGCTAAGGAAGAGTCAATTCAAGATCAAAGGATTGATGAAATGACCAAGGTCATTAAAAAATTTTCAAACAAATTAGTAAAGTTGGAATTGGATAACAAGAAACCTACACAACAAAACAGAGGGGCTTTTAATCCCCAATTCAGAAAGCAACCCTTGCATATTTTGTGGAGGGAAAGAAGAGATCGGGATCGAGTTAAAGCACCCTTATATATAGAAGCAACACCTTCCCAGTCTGCTGATGATGATCAGAAAGAAGATGAAGAGAAAATTTCTGCCATCTACATAGAAGGTGGTGCAGAAGAAGAATGTGAAAGAGAATGTGAAGAAGAGTGTAAAGAAACTGATATTTCATTTGATCAGGAAGAGATGGATGACTATTGCAAAAAATTTAATGATTTTATGAAAGTTGATTTGCATAAAAAGTATGACTTGAGATCTAAAAAGAGGTTGAGAACTCAGGATGATGAAGAAAAAGAATCAAAGTCAGTCCCTTCTCCAATGGAGACATCACAGCAGAAAAATTCAATAAAACAATCAGACAAGGGGAAGCAGCCCATGAATCCAGTAAAAGAAAAAGAGAAGCATCAAAGTGAGGCTTCCCAAAACAAGTTTAATGAGTCAAATATTTTGGAGAAGATTGTTACTGTTATTGACCAACATGCAAATTCAAATAGAAATCAAGAAGAACCTGAAAAGTTGATTAAACAAAACCAAACCTTCAGTTTGTCTAAGGAGTTAGAAAAAGTTAAAATTCAAGTACCTCTTCTTGAGTTAGCTAAAACACCTAGTTATAAGAAAGAAATTGTTGAGTTTATTAATCTGTCTCAGTCTGATGAAGTGGGTGATATTGTGAATTTGAAGGAAAAGAAACCAGTGGTTACTTTCGGCCCTCATGTTGAAGAGGTAGAATATTCTATTCCACCTTTTTATATATCAGTACTTTTGCATGATTTCATTCTACATAATTGTATGCTTGATTCTGGTGCATCACATAATCTTATGCCATTATCTGTGATGAAAGAGCTAAATTTACAAATCACTAAGCCATATAGAGACCTTTATTCCTTTGATTCAAAAAGAGTGAAGTGTGTAGGTCTTATCAAAGGCATGGTTGTTTCCTTGGCCCAAATTCTAGCCAAGAGTATCATGATGGACGTAGTAGTTGCAGATATTATTTCTAGATTTGGTATGTTTTTGTCCAGATCCTGGAGAGAAAAGCTTGGAGGTGTTCTAAAGTTGGATTGCACATATGCCATCATCCCTGTTTTCAATGGAGAAGAAAGGAGGTTATATAGAGAAACTAGATTCATGAAAACTACGACCAAGAAAAAGGCAGGTAATTCTCCCATTTATGGTCAAGAGAAGGAGGATCTCTCTTGTTTTATGCTACATGAAGATGCATAATTTGTTGAAGACTCACAGAAGAAGCTCTCTTCAGCAAGTGTACATAATGAGCTGCATTCAAATAAAATTTGGAAGTGTTATTTTGATGGAGCATATTCTAAAGAAGGTACATGAGTTGGGTTAATATTTATTTCTCCTGAAGGTAATCATTTTCCTTTTTCCTTAAAACTGGAATTTGAATCAACTAATAATGTGGCAGAGTACGAAGCATTGATTTTGAGCTTGCAAACAGCTAAACACATGGGAATACAATATGTTTCCATTTTTGGTGATTCTGAGTTAATAATAAGACATATTAAGAATTGGTGTCAGACTAAGCATCTTAGATTGAGATCCTATAGAAATGAGGTGTGAGATCTAATTGAAAATTATTTTGAAGCCTTTAATCTTCAATTTATTCCAAGATAAGAAAATAGAATGGCAGACTCATTTACAGTTGCATCCAACACATTTAAGCCACCTATTAATCCAAGACTGAGATATGAAATTGAAATCAGACAAAGGCCTTCAATCCCTTATAATGTAAAGCACTGGCAGGTTTTTGAAGATGATGAGCAGACTAATCAATTTTTAACAATGATTGGAAATTTTGAGGACAATCAAATTGATCAAGAAACTGATCAAGCTGATCAATTGATGTGCCTAGAAACCTGAAGCAGACAATTGGTGACTAGAAAATAATTCAGTTGAAAGATAATACATTGCCCAAAGGCCTGGTTCCTCTTGAAACATTGTTTGATGCTAACGATGTAGCAGTGAATCAGAAGAAGGCATCTTAGGATGGAGAAATGGAGGATTGTAATTTAGGAACTCAGCAGGAGCCCAAAATAGTCAAGTTTTTCAAAGGAGTTCCTAAAGATTATAAAGAAAGGTATGCAAATCTTCAAAAAATTCATAGATGTGTTTGCATGGTCATATGAAGATTTGAAGACTTATGATTTAGATATTATTTAGCATAAAATACCATTGAAAGATGGGGTTAAGCCACACAGGCATAAGCTCAGACAAATTAATCCACTATTATTAGCCCCTATTGAGAAAGAGGTGAAGAAACTTTTGCAAGCAAAAATCATAGTTCCGCTCAGGTATTCAGATTGGGTTTCAAATCTAGTTCCAGTCAGGAAGAAAAATGGAGATATAAGATTGTGTGTAGATTTCAGAAATCGGAACAAAGCCTCCTTGAAGGATAATTATCCTTTGCCAAAGATGGACTATGTCCTGCAGAAAGTAACTGGAGCTTATAGTTTATCCATGGTTGGTGGTTTTTCTAGGTACAACCAAGTAGCAGTTGAGAAAGAGGATCAGAAGAAAAAAAATTTCACTACACCCTGGGGAAAATTCATGTATGCCAGGATGCCATTTGGTCTCATGAATGCAGGAGCTACTTTCCAGAGGGCAATGGATATAGCTTTTGTAGGGGATAAATTTGTAGTCATATATTTGGATGATGTGACTATTTTTTCAGAGTCTGATGATGAACATTTGGAGCACCTACAAAAGGCTTTCTTAAAGTGAAAAAAATTTGGGTTATCATTGAATCCTAAGAAATCCCTGTTTGCTCTAGAGGAAGGTAAGTTGCTGGGACATATAGTTTCAAACCAAGGTGTGAAAATTGATCTAGCAAGGGTTGAGGCTATACAAACAATTCTTTTACCTAGAAGTAAGAAAGATATTCAAAGATTCCTAGGGAAAATAATTTTTTTAAGAAGATTTGTTCCAAATTATGCTGAGATTGTCAGGAAAATAACAAATATGTTGAAGAAAAATACTGAAGTAAAATGGGACAAAGATGCAAGAGAATCCTTTGCCATAATTAAAGAGGCTCTTCAAGAAGCTCTATTTTTTATGAATCCAGATTATTTGAAACCTTTTCAAATTTTTTCAGTTGCATCACCTTCCACTATTGCTGCTATGTTGTTACAAAGGAATGAAGAAGGAAAGGAGAAACCAATGGCATTTTTTAGTAAAGTCCTTAGAGATGCAGAGCTTAAATATAACATCTTGGAAAAGCAGGTATATGCCTTAGTAAAGTCATTGAAAGCTTTTAGGATATATGTACTTCATTCTCAAATAGTAGCATATGTACCTAATTCTGCTGTAAAAGATGTGCTTGTTTAGAGTGATATAGAGGGTAAAAGAAAAAAATCGATTGCCAAAATCCAAGAATATGATTTGGACACTAAGCCTACTAAGTTGGTCAAAGGACATGGATTAGCTAAGTTGCTAACAGAATCTAATTTCCAAACTCTGGGAATTAATTTTCTTGAACCATTAGATGAAGTGGTTGAGGAGACCAATTATATTAAAACAAAGTAAGCAATCAAATACAAATTTCTCTGCTCAGATTGGTATAAAGATATTATTCACTATTTTATTTTTTCTCTTGCCCTCCCTCAATCAATAGATCAAAATACAAAGCCCTAAAACTCATAGCTCAACCTTATGTTATAATTGATGTTAAATTATATTGGAAAGATCCTGCTGGTGTCTTGTTGCTGTGTTTGACAGAAGGAGAATCAATGGAAGTGATCAAGGAGTATCATGAATGTTTGTGTGGAGGACATTACAGTTGGAAAGTAACCGCTCATAAGCTTCTTAAATCAGGTTTCTACTGACCTTCTTTATTTGCTGATGTATACAGAGTTGTTAGAAGCTGTCAGAAATGCCAATTATTTGCAGAAAAGAAAAGGTTAGCACCTTTACCTCTTCTTCCTGTTTTTATTGAAGAAACCTTCAGACAATGGGGATTAGATTTTATTAGGGAAGTTAATCCACCATCAAGTGGGTAGTTTAAGTGGATTCTGACTGCCACTGATTATTTTACAAAATGGGTAGAGGCAATTCCTACCAGGAAAGAAAATGATTTGGTAGTAATGAAGTTTTTGGAAGATAATATTTTCAGCAAGTTTGGATGTCCAGTGAAAATCATCACAGACAATGCTCAAGTATTCAACTCAGTAAGATTTATAAATTTCTGTCAAACTTATAATGTGATATTGTCTCATTCCACAACATATCACACACAAGGGAATGGATTAGTAGAATCATCAAACAAGACATTGGTCAAAATCCTGAAGAAAACAATTAATGAAAACCATAAAAATTGGGATTCAAAGTTGATATTTGCTCTCTGGGCAGTAAGAATGACTAATAGAAGATCCACTGGTAAGTCCCCTTATGAGTTATTATATGGTACTCAAGCTTTGTTTCCCACTCAGTTAGAAAAAACAGTAATTTCTTTTCTTCAAGAAGCACAAGAAGAACCTAATGCATTGATAAGAAGGCTGAATAAGGTAATAGAATTGAGTGAAAGAAGAAATAAAGTCAGAGACAATTTGGTCACATATCAAGAGAAGATGAAGTCCATTTTTGACAGAAAGGCAAAGGAGATTATGTTCCAAAATGGAGATCTGGTACTAAGGTGGGATACCAAGAGAGAGGAGAAGGGAAAACATGGTAAATTTGATCTTCTATGGTATGGTCCTTATAAAATCACTGAAGTTAGATCAAATAACACTTTTATGCTGGAAAACCTTTATGGGGAAGCAGTAGAACAGCCTGTGAACATGCAGTATTTGAAACATTATTTCCAGCACTAAAGATAACAGGTTCATCATTTGTACATATTGAGTTTTCCTCATTGTATATTTTTCATCAAGCATCATTTGACTCCATGCCCGAAGTGAAGGCAGCGATCTGCAGGTTCTTAGTGTTTTGTGGCAAAAAACACTATCCCCAGGTGGAGCCAGATGTTGTGGATCATTTGCAATATCCTTTTATTTTCGACTCTGAAAATATAAAAATAGAATATTGTCAAAAATATGTTAAAGTATTATAATCTTATTACTTTGGCATAAAAATATTTCTTTTTGTTGTATTAAAATCAAAATTTTAGACATTTCGAACCTTATGAAGTGGGTCCTCGACTTAAAGCTTAAAGGTCGATCATTATATCAAGCGGGATGTGATGAAAGCTCAAACTCCGATCGAAGGACTTAACCCATGGGCACAACTAGTGCACTAATTAAAAAGAAGGGTGCCTCCGCAGTTGACCGGGTTGACTGCGGAGGAAACACATATGTGCGGTGGAGATTGAATGCGGGGGGATAAGCCAAAATATTTCTCCGTACCCCGAGACCCCCCGCAGTGACGAAAGGCGTTGAGTTGTTCACAGCTATCCTCCACGTTAGGAGAATTCAACGGTTCATTAGCGCGTCATGTCAACATTTAATTTAAAAGGCCGCACCATCTATTTAAGCAAAATTTGCATTTTCTCGAAGTCATTTCAGATTAAGTTAATGTTTGAGAGTAATTTGTGCTGCGTCCTATTCAGTTTTCCGTCACCCTATTAAAATTTAGCCACCTTTCGAGTTGTTGGTTGTTGTAGTCCTGAATTATGGCCAAACGTTCATCTCTGTCTAGTTCTACTAGTCATATCCCTCTCATGGATACCGAGAGGGATATCCAAGGCACTAATTGTTCCCTGGTCCATCTTCCATTTTACCAAAAAGTCCTCTTGAATGACAAAGCTTCTCCAGTGTATGCCGCCATGGTCAAGGCTGGTTTGCTGTTTGCATGTATCCCTAAAACTCATATTTTCCTGAATTGATATCATGGATGGTTTCCGTTATGTATCCTAGCAAATTTTATGTGATGAATTGTCAGGGAGAGAATGTTCTGCAAGTGTCTACCCTGTTAATCCGCCAAGCCCTTTGTTACCCTGAGTCAAAGTCATGTGTTCAATTTTCTGATGAATCTTTGGTAGCATATTATGATAATCTTGCAGGTGAAGACTTCAATCAGCTTGTTTATTTTCTAAAGCCCAACACGCAACAATTTCAGCCTGACAACAAGGATTTTCCTATGGAGGTTTTTGATACTGAGATTCAGCCAGTACTGAGTAGCATTGCTAAAATTCTAGGCAAAGATGATGGAAGTATGGTGGATAAAATGATGTTAGGGATGTTTGCCATGATTATGAAGCCAGGAATGGTGCTGGATATTCCATCTTATTGGCAGGAAGCAGTAAATTCACAGCTGATGAGTTTATCATTAACAGGTTCTTTCAGATTTCCTTCATTAATCATTTACTTTTTCTTATATCAAAATGTGGAGGAATTTATGCATCTAGGTCTGAATATCATGGACATGAATAAGAAGAGGCAATCTATAGTTTTATGGACAGATATTGTAAGGAGAGAACAAAATGAAAATGGACTTTTGATTTTTCCAGCTATTTCATGTCAAGTGCATATAATATTTTGAATGGAGTTTCTCCCTCTTGTTTTTTTACCCAAAGCTCAAGAATTCCTGCATTTAGGAACAAACTGTAAGTTTGGAGATTGGTTTGTGTTTGAGGATTATTCAGAGATTAGGTTATATGGAGTAGGGGTTGAGCCTTATAGACTTCCAGTATTTGTTCCCATGAGGCTATTTTCCTTGGAGTTCATTCGACAAAGTCTGAATGTTGATCAAGTTCATTTTGTGCCTATGAAAAAGGGACATATGTTTAAACTAGCCATGACTATAGGCCCTTTCATTATTAATATGAGACAGACATTTGAAGAAGTTACTAAAATGCTAGATGAGATGCATTTGCTGCTGGGGAATGCTGGGCTTATGACCCACACAGTGTAATTTCCAATAGAAGAATTGAGAATGGGTATTCAGCTTTCATTCATGAAAGCATACCAGATTTAGAAAACATAGCTAGCAAAGGTGTGGTGAGTTCAATAGGTTCAAATATTCAGACTCCTATCATTTGAGAAAATTCTAATAAAAGAAGTAAAGAAATAGTAATTGACTTAGAGGATGAGGAAAAGGAGCTGAGAAAAGGACAAAGTTTAATCAAGAACATGCATATATTCAACCTGGTTACTCTCTACAGCTGGGAGAGGAACAAAATGTTCCTGCTTCACCCAGAAGACATGAGACTTATCATGAAAAAGTACCTCTGATCAAACAGATGTTTGCCCAAATTGCAGAAAGGAATCAGAAGATGAAAGTCAGCATGGAAGCCCAAGCTAAATATCAGATTGCTCCAGATCAAACAAGGCTTTTGACTGCCATGGATCTTGAGAAAGATCAATTCAGAATTTCCTTGTCACATCCTACTGACATGTCAATTGGTTCATCTAGTAATTTCAATACTGTAAATATAACTGTAGATGTGAAGAAAATCCCATTGTTGGATAAGATGAACTTACGTATGCAGATAGGTCAATTTATTGCAAATGACCTGACAAAGACTAATGCAATGGAAACGAAAGTAGAGAATATGCTTGGGAAAGTCATTAAATAGTTGAAGTTAGAAAAATCCAACTCTAGGGCTTTAACCATTCAGAATGAGGAACTAAAGAAGATCATAGTAAAGATTGGGGTGGACCCTAATGATAGGACTGTAGTGCAGAAGCTTCTACAAAGTGTTGAAGCAGAGATATCTACTTTGAATAAGAAGGTAAAATTACCTATAGGGGAGCATTCAATGGCTGCAGAGGTTGCAGAGGTAGAGAACGAGAAAGAAAAGATGCTACAACAGATGATGCCAAAGGAGGAGGAAATCTCCAAAATAAAACAAACTACAATATCACTACAAAATCATATTGATTGTCATACTTGTACTTTTGTTTTCCCTTCAGGTAACGAGGATCCTCAAGCACAGATTGCTCAGTTGAATACTGAATTGCAGATGGCGGAAAGAGACCGGAAGAAGGCTCAAGCAAACCTAGAGACTACATCGAAGATTATTCAAGCTGCAGAAAATGAAGCTAGTAAATACAAAATGGACTGTCAGAATGCCAATGCTGAGATCAAAAGCCTTAAAGAGAAATTGAAAGGGAACATATCTTTAATACAGGCAAAAGATATCATTTGGAATGATATCATTTCTGAAATGAAGTCAATCTGGGACTTCTTGATGGTGGTTGCAGAAGAAAGGAGTCTTATCAGAGAATTTTAAGAACAAGTAATGGAAGATAGACAGAAGACAATCAATAGGGCTATTTGGCAAAAAGGTTCATTGATTTAATTAACTCCAAAACATACCAAGAATTGGAGGAAAATGAGATTAAGGATAGAATCTTATATGCAGTAGAGATTAATAATATGATTGTCAAGAATGATTACAGGAAAGCCACATTAAAGAGGTTGATTAAAATCAAAGAAGCAGTAAGTCAGTTTGATAAATCATTGGACAAATTAACAAGAGCAGGTTTTCCTTCATGCTGGGATATAGGAGGAGGTCTATTGTCATGGGATTCTTATGAAAACTTACTGGTATTAACAAAAATCAAAGTTGATAATACACATGAAAGACTCAGGTACTCAAGGGGGCAACGATGATCAAATTTATTCAGAGACATTTTCAGCTACTGTGGTTGGTAAAAACTCTATTTACAGAAATACCAACTTCCAACTGAATTACTGCTTTCAGGTTAGAGTATCACAATATGATACACTCACCCAGGACAAGAGTAGAGATATGGAAAAGTTCAGAGCCTGGACAATAGACTTTCCAAATGATCCATCAACTTCGAAGAAAGAAAAATCAGAAGCTGAGCTGGGAAATGTAGCAACATTGTCAGCTGTTCACATTCAACACATAGATTAGGGTGTTAATTTTTATGTTATTATAATCTTTCATAGATGATGTAAATGTAATAAGACTTTTTGGGAGTATGTAAAATATAGTCTTCAAAAATCATCAAGAGTTGAGGTAGTTAGGATCAGTTGTAGCAGTTTTGAACTTCTTTTTATTGTATTTAATGTAATAATTCAGAAGAAGGAAGGTTTCGAGTTTTGGACCTTCAGACTATAAATTTTTTACTCAAAGTTTTCAAAGATTAATGAATGAGAAGCAAGTTTCTAGAATATGTTTATGTTGATATGTGTTCAAGTTTTCGTTCTGTGTTTTCTATCTTTGAATAAAACGAAGTAATGAGTAGCAGGTCTCTTTTTACTTATGTAAGCAATATTTAAAATCCTTAATTGGCGCTCCTTCGTTTTAACTGTTTCTTTCCCATAATTCTTCTGGGGTTTGAGATGATATATTCTGGGTAACGGCATATCAGTTTGGACTTCCTTCTTTCATTTTCTTCTGGTCATTTCATTCAACATAAGCAAAAGACAACATTGTGAGATGTTCATTATATTTGATATTTGAGGGTTTAATGATAAATACTTGAGGGTCATTAAACAGAGGCAAATAATTTTGTGACATAACCATATAAATGGCTTAAGCATTGATTACTTATCACAACTAAGGGATTGTCTCTTAAGGTACACAAATACCCATAAAGAGCCCAAAATGGAGACATGCCGATGGACATGTGAAAATTTATGTTGTAGCAACACTCCCCCAAATGGAGCCAACGCAACCATGCTCTTTTCTACCCCAAAACATAGTTTTGCAAGTGGCCTTCCAGCCACTTGTGTACTATCTCTGTCTCTCCATCAGTCTGAGGGTGATAACTGGTACTGGGTGTCAAATTGGTACCCACTAACCAAAAAAGCTCCTGCCAAAATCCACCCATGAAGTGGTTATCCCGATCACTGACTATGGTCTTTGGAAGACCATGGAGTCTAAAGACATCTCTAAAGAATATCTTGGCCACTTGTGAAGCAGTATATTGTGCAAAAATAGCAAAGAAATGTGAATACTTTGTTAGTCTATCAACAACTACAAATATACAATCCTTACCCTGTACTGTAGGTAGACCTATGATGAAGTCCATGGAAATACTCTCCCATTTTCCTTTCGGAATAGGGGGTGGCTGCAACAATCCTGTAGGATGGTTGCTCTCTCCTTTGTTCTGCTGGAAAACTACCAGCCCCTTGATGTGATGGAGCACATTCTCCTTGAGACCCTTGCATGAGAATCTCTCCCGAATGGCCCAATATGTCTTGGTGAATCCCTGATGACCGGAAAGTGGTGAATCATGTGCTGCTTGCAAAGTCTTCCCCTTGAGTCTAGAATCTCTAGTCAAGAAGATCTGGTCTCAGCAATAGATGACCTCATACATCACTCTAAACCTCTCATCGGTCACCTATCCATCTAGGATCTCACATGCAAAGCGGTCTTTGGAATACTCCACCAACAAGTGGGCCTTCCAATCTGTATCCACACTCATCAAAGGCAACGTTGTTGGTCTCCGTGATAGGGAATCTGATACTGCATTGATCTTCCCTTTGACATATGTCAAAGTCATATGCTTGGATCTTGCTCACCCATTTCTGCTACCTCTTCTGTAGTTTCTTATGCTCAAGAAAGAACCGAAGAATATTGTGATCAGTTCTCACTCGGAATCTATTGCCCACCAAATTTTTTTAGAATTTGGCTAATGCATGCATGATAGAAAACATTTCCTTATCATATATAGAGTATAACCTCTCATGAGGAAGTAACTTACGACTCTCAAAAGGTATGTGGTGACCCCCTTGCATCAAGACTGCTCCAATGCCCTCCCATGAAGCATCACATTACAACAAAAAGGGCTGGGTAAAATCCAGTAAAACCAACACCAGGCAACTGCTCATCACCTCCTTGAGCCTATCAAAGGCCCTCTGCACTGTGGCTGTCCAACTAAAGGCTCCCTTCTTGGTCAAATCTATAAGTGGTGTTGTTAGTTGAGAAAACCATTTAACAAACTTCTGGTAGTAGGTACAGATGCCTGCAAACCCCCGAAGTTCTGTGACATTATTTGGCTCCGACCAATATCTGATAGCACAAATATTCTCCTCATGAACCCTCACTCCATCCACTCCAATGATGTGGCCGAAATAAATCATCTTTATGAGTCCAAACTCACACTTGGAGAGCTTAGTATAGAATTTATTCTCTTCAAGAATGCGCAATAATGTCTCAATATGCGGAAAATGCTCCTCCAATGTGAGGTTTTAAATAAGAATGTCATCAAAGAAAACCAACGAAAACTTCCTCAGTTGACCACGGAAAATGTGGTTCATGTAAGACTGAAAAGTTTCCGGTGCATTGGTTAACCCGAAGGGCATCACCAAGAACTCAAAATGGCCATAGTGACATCTGAATGCGGTCTTGGGGATATCTTGATCCCTCAATCTGATTTGATGGTATCCCGACCTCAAATCAATCTTTGAAAAGTACTTGGATCCCCTTAGCTCATCCATCAGCTCATCGATCCTAGGGATTGGGTACTTATTCTTCATTTTTTTATTTTTCAAAGCTCTATAGTCAATGCACATCCTCAATGTGCCATCCTTCTTCTTTACCAGGACCATAGAAGAAAAAAAAGGACTAGTGTTGGGTCAGATATGTCCTAAAGCCAAGAGCTCCTGAATGGATTTTTCAATCTCATCCCTATAGGATTTGGGATGCCTATAGGGTGTGGTGATCACTGCTTGGATCCCCTGCTCTACCTCAATAGTGTGCTCAAATCCTCAGTTAGGTGGCCTCCCTGGTGGGATATCTCTAAATACTGTAGAATAATAGTCTAGAATAGACTGCACATCTGGGTGTACTGGTGCACCCTTTCCTCTTGCCTCCGACATATGCAATTCCACTACCCACTCTATGTATCCTCTACACAAATCAACCTCCATCCTATGTGCTGAGACAATCTCGAGTGGATAGGTGTGCATGCCCCTAATATTCTGGTGCTTACCACTCCCCTTATCTGTCCATTCCATCTCCAAGGCTTCCCATTCTGTGGTGACCTTTTATGGGCCTCTAAATTACACATAAAATAAGGCTCATCTAACCTTTCTTAAGCCCATCTACCTTCCTTTTGCACATGAATATATATATTAAATCTCTCTTTCTGCACTTAATAATGTTTTCTTATGCTTCAATATTTTATTAGGAAGGTTTAAAGGTAATTGCATATTTGTGCCTAATATTGGTTATTTTTGTAGAATATTGTGAGAATATTTGGCAGATTATGCAGATTTGGAGAAGGAGATGATTTAGGGACTTCCTCCCTACCACTGGAAGATAAAAATTGGAGAATAAATGAGCACAATATTAGGAAATTAGGGAGAAATCTTGGAGAGATTCAAGGGGATTTTCCACCCTCCTTAACTCTCAAAGGTAGCCAAAGGATCCTCATGAGATCCCCTCCAACAATTCGAATTCTAGAGGCAGCCAAGTGACTCAAGACCAAGTGAACTCAATATTTTCTTACTGGGAGTGAAGTGGACTCAATCACTATTTTGTAGGGAGTTTTTGGTAGCAGCCCTGTAGAATAAATAGAGCAGAGCTAGAGCTAGGAAGAGTTAGTCGATTCTTCAATTCCATTTTGGGAATTTTGCTGCAATATATTAAGCTTTTTATTGTACTCAGTGATTAGAATTTCAAAAATGTAACAAGGCTATTTTATTCCTGAAATGAGCAGACAAAATCCATTTTACTAATTTAGTTCCAAAGAGTTGGGCTCGTGGGTTAGGGCCCAACCCATGTGCCTCAACTTCTCTGTCTTTGTCATCCTTTCCTTTATGTTATTTAGCTAGTTTTATTTTTGATATTTTCATTGCTATTATAGTTGCTGCTGTATATTTAATCCGCTTATCTGTGTTGTAGAATATATGATAAAATCTATAAAACTGTGAGGCGGTCTTCCCCTATCATCTATGTCAATAGAATTTGAGCGGGGTTAAGCTTCCCACAGGCAAAAAAATGCTTTTTGTTCACTATTTTTATCCTGCATTTTGTATATTTTTCTGTGCATAAATCTACAGCTTTGTTTGTAGGAATAAACATCAAAATCCCCAGGAAGATCATCAAGCCATCCTACTTCATTTTTCAGCTCTGTTTTCACGCCTGAGTACTGCTATTGTGCCTCCATTTCCCTCCTTTTTCTCTTATTTGCATCCATCGCCCATTTTCATTCCCAAAATTCTTGAAAAGAATTAGAATTAGACCTCCACCCTTTCTCCTCAAAACTCCCACTCGTTGTACCTTGCTGCATCGAAAATCACAAATCTCTTGTGATATTTGTTAACGCTCTCTCATTGCAAGCCCAAATGCGATATCCCTTTCTAATTCCCTTTGATGCTCTTTTATTAAAAACAATAAAAAAAATTAGAAACCACATTTTTTCCCTTTGGACTTACCATCGCTCCTTTTTGCAATCGCATTTCCCATTTGGTCCTTGTTAACACCTTCCGCTTCCAGAACCCAATTGAGATATTCCTTTTTCCCTCCTTTCTCCTTCGCTCCTCATTTCTATGTCAAAAACCTTTGAAATAACCTTACTTCGCCTTTTTTTGAAAATCCCTTCACTTTATCGCACTTCACAATTCTTGTTGGCCTTCGTTAACACTTACCGTTCCTTTCTACTGATTGCAATATTATTAAAGCACTCTGGAACCTGTCCTACCACCAAATCATCTGACTGATTGCCTTTTCTCATTTCACAATCATCACATTTTGCATTTCGCAATTCTAGCCTTATCGCAATTCTCGCATCGCATTATCGCATTTCCACCCCGCACCTCACTTACTACCTTCCGCCCCTAAACCCCGATTGTGAAATATCGCAATCGCACCACAACATCGCAATCACATTTTGCATTGCATTTGGTATCGAATATCCTCCCAACTGCGCTCCCGCTTCTCCTCCAGCCTTGCGATATTGCGATATCGTATATCGCATATTTCACTGCCAACCCTCCATCGCAATTCCGCCATCGCGCTTTCCAAAGCCTCCCACTCCAAATAATTTTTGCGATATTATGCGCTTTAATAAATTCCAAACACCTTTTTCACTCCTCTAAGCCTTGTTTCATGCGTTTAAGCCTTCCATGAGCACCTTTAGCCATTTTTCCTTCGAACTACAATCAACACTTTTTCAGTTAGAATTAGATCATGAATAGCTGCATGGTTAGAAGCATGGTAGATAGATCATAGGATAAGTAGAGTGTGTTTAGCCATTTAGCCAGCACAATGCAATTTAGTTTAGTTTTTTTTTTGTCATTTCCTTTCTACAATTTAGTTTAGTTTCCTTCTTGTCATTTCTTTTCAACAATTTAATTTAGTTTCCTTTCTGTCATTTCCTTTCTGCAACTTAGTTTAGTTTCATTAAAGTGTGATAGACTTCATGGATAACCCTTAGAAATAACACCCTTTTGTAATGTAGAAGAGGATGACATGGACATAATGCATCTGCTGTCTATATAGCACTGTCACCTCCAAGTTTGTACGAACCCTACGTTGATAAAGTAAAGTAGGGCAACCCCTAGGAGTTGCAGCACTCTTGGTGAAATACCAGGGCTCACAAATTTTTGGCGTTGTTTCCGGGGAGGTGTCTAGTATATGCTTTTATTTTGTTTTTAGCATTATTTTCTGCTTTCCTTCTTTTAATGCCATTTCAGAAATATTAAAAAAAAATACAAAAATATCTGATTTTCATGCCTCATAGGAGTAGGGATACTCGGATTTTTTATTTTATTTTAATACTTCTCCAATACCAACCCCCCCACTTGACCACATGGTGCAGTAAGAACCACATCACCATAAAATTTTGAAGGTAGAAGAGATGGATGGATATGATGACAATGATGAAGATCTTATTGGGTTTCCCATTCAAGATATGGACATCAATGTACATATGAAGAACATTCCTCCATCTTTCCTTCCCAACTTCCATGGTATGAGGACATAGGATCCAGAAACGTTTCTCTTTGAATTTCAGATACTTTGTAGGTCTTATGGATATTTATCACACACTCAAAAAATGAGATTGTTACCTGCAACATTGAAGGATAGAGCTCTTAAATGGTTCATGAGACTAGGTACTAATTCAATAAGATCATGGAATGATATGAAAAATATATTTATATAAAAATACAAAGATCACGATCTTAGAGAAGAAATTTTTAGAATGAACCAAGAAGAAGATGAGAGCCTTGAGGATCTAATAGAGGGGTTCATGTATAATATTAAGAGGGAAAAATTGCATCATTTAGGATTTGACACACTAAAAAACCTCTTACTTATAACAATTAGTGATGAGTGGATTGATATCCTTAATCTCATGAATAAAGGAGATGTATATCAATTGTGATTTGAAGAAATTTGTGAAACATGCAAGCACATATCAAGAGGAAGGGAAAGAGTAAGCAAGTCAGCATCAACATTGGTAAGGCAAGATGAACTTGGAAATTTTCTTGACAAATTTAAAATAGAAATGATTAGCAATCTAAGTGAACAAGTAGAAATGTTAAGAATACAAAATGAGCAAAAAGAAGATGCTGATATTTTTTTTATCCATGTAGAATCATTTTCTACTAAATTTTGTTCATCATTCCCCTGGTTTAAAGAAGTTTACCAGAAAGACAATGGAGCAAGGAAATCACCAAAGAAGCTATTTTATGTAGCTCCAAGGAGACCCTGGCAGCCTAGTCAACTTGATATGATGCAAGGACCTACTTCACAATTTCAAGCTTATTCACATCCATCTCAAACTAATTGGGACACACTCCCTCCTTGGCAACCTTGGCCATCTCAACCCCAAAACCAATCTTAGCAACATGGTTGGCAAGGTACTTATTGGGAAAATCCTCAACATCCTCAATATTTCCCTCAATATCCCCCATACTCGACTCCATGCTTTCCCTACCATCCACCTCCACCACAACCACAACCTCAACCACATCCATCTCATATATCTACCCCCACTCAACTACCTATACCACCATTTCCAAAACCATACAATGAAGTATCTCAGCTCACTTACAATGCCGAGGTACAACACTACCAAACATATCCTCTTGATCTAAATGGTCTGCATCTTAGTTCAAGAAAGGTATTGCAAAGAAGAGATTTTATTAATGTCATTGAAGGACAAAATCAAGAAGAATAAGATCCAAATGAGGAGATCAAAAGATCAAGGGTTGCACTTGATGAAGAGCAGAAATCAGAATCATATGTTGAGAAAGTTCCCTCAAGTTTACCAACATTTCCTCCATGTGTTCATAAGAGAAATCAGCAAAAAGAGGAAGATTTGACTGCCATAATAGAAGAGGACATCCAAGGTGATCCAAATCAGCAAGTGAACCAGGGAAATCACAACTATATTGACATATATTGGTTCCAAACAGTCATTAAGATGCAACAACACACTCTTCTCCAACAGTACTTGATACAATCCTAGTCAAATAAATTCATCTCTCATATTCAGGTACATGTCAAAGCATGTATTCCAAGTGTGCACATGATTTTATCTATCATCTTGATGTGTACATGGCTCCATTGGAAGTATTCCTATACTTGAAAAAGGTTTTTTTTCAAGTAGAGTAGGAAAGTGAAAAAGAAAAAGAAAAGAATAAAAGGGAAATAATAAAATCTATGGTGAAAACCTCTTTTGAGGTGTTTGAGATTGGCCCACTGATTGAAAACCTCCATGAGGTGATCATTGGGTTGGGAAAAAAAGAGAAAAATAAAATATCCTAAGTGAAAAGCTCCTTTGAGGTGCCTAGGCAGACCTACTAGTGGAAAACCTCAAAGAGGCAGTTAGTAGTTCTCATATATATATATATATATGCATTTCTCCATGTATCTCTCTCTAATGAATGCAGGTTCTCTCCAACCTTTGCAAGCTGGAAAACAGCAAGTTGGAAAAAAAATAAAATTCGGTCAACACCCTAGTTAAAGGTAGTCAAACTTGGAATTCCTCTTCCTGTTCTCAGAAGCTCCAAAAGGACCTCAAGTAGATTATCACATGCAGATTTAGAACCACCGAAGGCAACTTCAACAGCCATAATCAACAGCTTCAATATCACCTGCAAAAACAAATCAATGGTAAGGCTCAAGTATGCAATCATCTAACCCTTCAAATCTATTTTAGCTTAATAAAACATTAAAAATTGTGAGAATGAAAGTTTTTTTATACCACCAAATTCAGTAGCGGAGCAACCTCAGCCTTATCTAGAAACTAGACTCACTTTTTCCACCAGGAAAAGGAACAAGACAAAAGTAAAAAGGACTTGAGAAAGTGGGTAGTAAGCAGTTCATTGTAATAGAAGGAAAAGAGTGCCAACATATAACCAAGGGTGAACTCTGTTCACAAAAAAAAGAACTGTGAGTTTACTTTGCATGCAATAAATAAATAAATAAGAGAGAACAAAAAAAGAAAAAATCAAATAAAAGGTGGATCCACCACCTCTTGGCATGCAAAATAGATTTTATTAAGATCTTAGGACCTCCATGAAGCACCTGCAAGAAGAAATGCAAGAATAATAGCAAGAAGACTAGCAGGAGGACCAGCACATGGGCCAATAAACAGAAAATGAAATAAGCCAGCATGCAGGAAAACCCATAAGGCAAGAAGGATGAATAAGTTTCTTAGAGGATGAGCAACAATTTTAGTAGGGGGGTGATGATGGGCCTCTAAATTAGACATAAAATAAGGCCCATCTAACCTTTCTTAAGCCCATCTACCTTCCTTATGCACACACACACACACACACAGATATATATATATATATATATATATATATATATATATATATATATATATATATATATATATAGATATATATATATATATATATCCTTCTGTACTTAATAATGTTTTCTTATGCTTCATTATTTTCTTAGGAAGGTTTAAAGGTAATCACATATTTGTGCCTAATATTGGTTATTTTTGTAGAATATTGTGAGAATATTTGGCAGATTATGCATATTTGGAGAAGGAGATGATTTAGGGACTTTCTCCCTGCCACTAGAAGATCAAGATTGGAGAATAAATGAGCACAATATCAGGAAATTAGGGAGAAATCTTAGAGAGATTCAAGGGGGTTGTCCACCCTCATTAACTCTCAAAGGCAGCCAAAGGATCCTCATGAGATCCCCTCCAGAAATTCGAATTCCAAAGGCAGTCAAGCGACTCAATACCAAGTGCACTCGATCTTTTTTTACTAGGAGTCAAGTGGAATCAATCACTATTTCCTAGGGAGCTGTTGGTAGCAGCCCTGTAGAATAAATAGAGGAGAGCTAGAGCTAGTAAGAGTTAGTCGATTATTCGATTCCATTTTGGGAGTTTTGCTGCAAGCTATTAAGATTTTTATTGTACTCAGTGATTAGACTTTCAAAAATGTAACAAGGCTATTTTCTTCCTGAAATGAGCAGACATACTCCATTTTACTGATTTAGTTCTAGAGAGTTGGGCTCATGGGTTAGGGCCCAACCCATGTGCCTCAGCTTCTTTGTCGTTGTCATCCTTTCCTTTCTGTTATTTAGCTAGTTTTATTTATGGTATTTTCATTGCTATTATAGTTTCCGCTGTAGATTTAATCTACTTATATGTGTTTTAGAATAGTTGATAAAATCTATAAAACTGTGAGGCAGTCTTCCCCTCTCAAATCTGTCAATATAATTCGAGTGGGGTTGACCTTCCCACAGGAAAAAAAAGGCTTTCTATTCACTATTTTTATCATGCCTTTTGTCTATTTTTATGTGCATAAATCTGCAGCTTTTTTTTGTAGGAATAAGCATCAAAATCCCCAGGAAGATCATCAAGCCATCCCGCTTCATTTCCCAGCTCTATTTTCATGCTTGAGCACTGCTTTTGTGCCTCCATTTCCATCCTTTTTGTTTTATTTGCATCCGTCGCCCCTTTTCATTCCCAAAACGCTTGAAAAGCATTAGAATTAGACCTTCGCCCTTTCTTCTCAAAACTACTTCTTGTCGTACCTCGCTCCATCGCAAATCACAAATAACTTGTGATCTTTGTTAACACTCTCTCATTCCAAGCCCGAATGTGATATCCCTTTCTACTTCCCTTTGCCGCTCTTTTATTAAAAATAGTCAAAAACATTAGAAACCTCATTTTTTCCCTTTGGACTTACAATTTCTCCTTTTCGCAATCGCTTTTCCCATTTGGTCCTTGTTAACAGCTTTCGCTTCTAGACCTCGATTGTGATATTCCCTTTTCCCTCCTTTCTCCTTTGCTCCTCATTCCTTTGAAAGAACCTTACTCCGCCTTTTTCTAAAAATCCCTTCACTTTATTGCACTTCACAATTCTTGTTGGCCTTTGTTAACACTTACCGCTCCTTTCTGTTGATTGTGATATTATTAAAGTGCTCTGCCACCTGCCCTACTGCCACATCATCTAACTGATCGCCTTTTCACATTTCACAATCATTGCATTTCGCATTTCGGAATTCTAGCCTTATCGTAATTCTCGCATTTCACATTATCGCATTTCGGCCCCGTAGCTTACTTAGTACCTTCCGCCCCTAAACCCTAATTGCGAAATACAGCAATCACACCACAACATTGCAATCACATTTTGCATCACATTTGGTATTACATTTCACACTTCACATTTGCTCCCGACTTCACTCCCGCTTCTCCTTCAACTTGGCGACATTGCGATATCGCATGTCGCACATCACACTGCCATCCCTCCATCGCAATTCCACCATTGCACTTTCCAAAGCCTCCCACTCTAAAGAATTTTTGTGATATTATGTGCTTTAATAAAGTCCAAAGACCTTTTTCACTCCTCTAAACCTTGTTTCATGCGTTTAAGCCTTCCATGAGCACCTTTAGCCCTTTTTCCTCCGAACTGTAATCAACACTTTTTCAGTTAGAATTAGATCATTAATAACTGCATGGTTAGAAGCATGGTAGATAGATCATAGGATAAGTAGAGTGTGTTTAGCCGTTTGGCCAGCTCAATGCAATTTAGTTTAGTTTCTTTTCTGTCATTTCCTTTCTACAATTTATTTTAGTTTCCTTCCTGTCATTTATTTTCAACAATTTAATTTAGTTTCCTTTCTGTCATTTCCTTTTTGCAACTTAGTTTAGTTTCATTGAAGTCTGACAGACTTCACTGAGAACCCTTAGAAATAGCACCCTTTCATAAAGCAGAAGAGGTTAACATGAACATAATGCATCTGCTGTGTATATAGCACTGTCACCTCCAAGTTTGTACGAACCCCGGGTTGATAAAGTAAAGTAGAGTAGCCCATGGGAGTTGCAACACTCTTGGTGCAATACCAGGGCTCACCAACCTTCCCTAAGGTGATCAACCACTGAACACCCAATATCACATTGGTGTCTAGAATATCAACCACAAAGAAGTGGTCTGTCAATGTGTAGGTCCCAAAAGTGATAGTTCATGCCAAAACATACTTGGCACACTGCATGGTTCTAGCTCCTGGAACCAAGACTGAGAAGCCCTTAAAATCATCCATGTGAATGCCTCTCCTCTGCACTAACTGAGTATTAATAAAGTTGTGGGTAGCCCCACTGTCTATCAACGCCGATACTCTCTACCCCTGAATAGTGCCTCTAAACCTCAATTTTAGATACTTGGTAACTCCCCGCAAAGCTACAAGAGTCCCTCCAGTTGGAGAAAATTATCCCTTTGTTGGGTCAATTTACTATGTAAACTAGCACAAGTATTTATTATCAATCCGAGCTAGTGGAACTTAGAAGCATCCCCAAATTATATGGGTTTCAGTTATGATCAATTTAGAAGAGGGTTTATCAATCATTAGGGAAATGCGTATTACAAATATAAATATAACTTAAACAATTTCTAAATTCAAGTGTGCAATGAGAAACAAAAGGATCTCCTAACTTAAGAGATTTGTTTGTCCTTCTCTAACAAGATTACCATGAATTAGAAATAAAAAAACTACTAATTGAACAATATATTAAGATACATGAAGCAATAATTGAAGAGGCTCTTCACTGAAGAGGTCTTGGTTGTCCTTCATCATATATTCATTTATCAGTAATGCTATTGTTAGAAACATGAATTTAGAAAAGCATGTAAAAGCATAAAAAGATGAATTCTAACTGAAGATATTAATTAGATAGAAAGAATGTTTAACTTAAACATTTGTTTTTCCTTTCATATGAAACATAAGAATGACCATTAAATTCATCAATACTCATAAATAATTAGCATAATCAAATTAAGCATAAGCAAACTAATTCAGAAATTGAACCTACAAATAAACTAAGAAGTGCACTTAGCTTGGTGTGGGGGCCCTCCACCCTTGCCTCGCACACTGAATCAACTAGAATATAATAGAAACAAATAATAGAAATGAATATGATATAATAGATCTTCAATTATGTCTCCAAAGTCTTAGAAATAATAATGTTAAGTGATACAAATTCTACATATTAATGCCTTCAAAGTTTGAGGCTTAAATAGATAAAGTATCTAACAAATTCATATAAAATATCTCCTATATTCATGACTATCCTTATCTTATCCAATCAAGTCGAATTCATCCATCAGAGCCATCAAAATCTAGAAAATCCCACAAAATAAGAATTTTGACCTAGTTTCAAGGGATCCTCCATAAAGACAGGTCCTGTTTGACCGCCTTTGACCGGGCCTATTAAAGCTCGGTTTGACTGTACCAATAGGTGTACACTTATTATTAGTTCCCAAGCCTTCTAGAAATATATCTAGATCGAGCCCAAGTGTCCTGCAAATATGCAAACCATGAGGCCATTACAGGAATTTCTGATGTTGTCCAAAAATGCACTTAAATTTCAATTTTTACAAAAACTTCTAATAATTGAAAAACATAATTTAAATAATTGTATATGCATTTTTTGGTAAAAATTAGGTGGATATGATGGTGTATAGATGGATATTATGGAAAATAATATGTATTTTATAAACAAAAAGAGATAAAAAACGAGGGCCACCATCTCCCCCAAGCTGATGTTCAAGCATGTCCTCATGCTTGCTTTTTCCGTTTGGACCTCCTAAGCTCTGATGTTGATCCCATTCCTGATCTTGAAACTTCCTGTTGTGCTGTATATAGAAGAGAATCCATATCTTTGCATTGTTCTTCCTTGTAAATTGAGGTCTTGACCTTCTCTTTCTCATATTTAGCCTTCCAGGAAATTTTCTCCTGAAGCCACCTGAATGCTTGTGTATAAAGAAGATTGTTTTTGGTTTTCAACTTTCCCATTTCTTCACTTATATTCTCATTTTATTTAACCAAATTTTCATTAGTTTTCTTATATGTTTCATTTTCTTCTTTCAGGTGCCTCTCCATGATTTTGCTTACCTCCAGGTTATCAGTTAACTCTCTGATCATGCTAAGAATCTCAACCTCATTATTTTCAAAATAAGAATCTCTGTCTACAATATTTTCATAAACTTCTTGTTGAAACCTCTCAAGGATTTCATTTTCTTGTTTAGTTAAAGGAGATGTCTCTATGACTTGCACTTCTGGCTCTGTTGAATTCCACTTTTTATATCTCCTAGAAATGGTCAAAAATGATATTTCCCTCTCTACCATAACTGTTTCTTGCTATTTCTTTGACCCAGTTTTAGGATAGAGAGGTGAATGCACAATATTTCTTATTTCCTGCGTTAGTTTAAGTTTGTTTTCAGTGACTTTCTCTACAAAATTATTTTCAATCAGGAAATTTTCCCAAACCATTCCCTTAGCTTTCTGCTGGTAATCCAAAAGTATTTTTATGATTCCCTTGGTGATAAATTTGGGTTTCTTTGGGTTTGGTCTCAAATTTTACACTTTCAATCATCTTCATCAAATTTTTATGAAATAAGTAGGGCAAATTGATCCTAATATCTCCTTTAATATGCTATAGTAACCTAATATGATATAGGTGTGCTACACTATGTCTATTATCATAGGTGAAAAAATTTTGAATTTAAAAACTAGCTCAGCCTAAGGTTCATTGAACCACTCCTTGGGAATCCCCTTTGACCTATCAAAAGAACCCTTTATGTTCTTATCCAAGAAGAAGGTCCAACCATTTTCTTTGAAATGCAATCCCTTGTGGTATATTTCACCCGATGATGGCAACTGTAAAGCTTCTGAAATAGATTCTGGAGTTAAAGGAAGATATAAACTACCCACCATAGTTTCATCTTGTTTGAAATTTTTTATAAACTCTCTTGTGATATCCTCATTGTGCCCTTTAAATTTTTGAAGAAAGCCTATTAAGCCTGACTGATAAAGTTTCTCAACCGTTTCCCTACTCCAATGTTCAATTTGAAAATCTTTGGGCTCTGTTCTTGAAATGATATTGTCTAAAAACCATTTGATGTACCCATCTACTGTCATTAACTTCATTTTTGTAAACAAAAATTCAAGTATTAGATGTTATCACAATAGTAAGGCTTACCTTTGTTTGTTTCTCTTGCCAAGTAATTCAAATCAATCCTTTGTTTTCCTTTGGAAGAATGTGAACTTACTGCTTCAAATAGACACATGATTTGAGATAGAGAGGTTTCATAAAACATTAAAAAAATCATGTTTCTATTATCCTACTCTCTATTTGATTCTCTGTCTCTTTTTAAAAGAACAATCCTCCGCATTTTTTTGTAAAATTTTCACTATTTAAAAAAAAAAAAGATTTTTTTTTTATACAACAGTGTCTTCTGACCCTTCGATTCCATAAAAAAATATTTTCCAAAGGCATAGCATGATGTATCTAATATAAACTCACTGTTTATGCAAGAGAATAGTGTTGGGTCAATTTACTATTGCAAATTAACGCAAGTATTTAATATCAATCCGGGTTGGTGAACTTAGAAGCATCCCCAAAGTATATGGGTTTCAATCACAGCCAAATTTAAAAGATGAACTATTGATGGTTAGTGAAATGCATATTAAAAATATAAAAAATAACTTAATTGATTTCTAAACAATAGATTAAGATATATGAAATAATAATCAAGAGGCTCTATGTTCAGAGATCCTGGTTGTCCTTAATTACTGGTTTCATTATATCATCAATACCATTGTGAAAACATGAAAGCAGGAAATATAACACTAAACAATAGATTAAGATATATGAAATAATAATCAAGAGGCTCTATGTTCAGAGATCCTGGTTGTCCTTAATTACTGGTTTCATTATGTTATCACCCTAGTAATTTCTTAAGTTGTGGGATTTGAGTTTTAGTCAAAGAACACTAGGGGTAACCACAAACCTACTTCAAATCCTAGGAAGGTATCCTAGGATCTAGCCTTCCTAGAATTCAGAGAGGGCTCTCTCTTTAAGATTTATCTTTGTTTATGATTTATGTTTTAGGCTAGTTATGATAGAAAAATTTGGCTTTTGTTTTAAGATGTTTGGTGGGTAAAAATCACTTTGGATTAAACTAGAGAGAGATCTACTAGTCCATTGGGCTATGGAGTCTAAGTCTAGATAGCAGTACTAGAAGACAAGGCCAAAAGGGTGCAAATGTAGTCAGGGAAAGGTAGATAACCCTCAGGGTTTTGGGTAAAATGTTTTTTGATGAAATGGTATAGTCGGGATAAAGGGAAATGAAGGATCCTTTGATCTGGACAATGGAGGAAGGAGGCAGGGGTCAAACGGGAGTAGGAGCAATGAAGGATTTGTAACATCGGAAATCAACAGAAAAAATTTAAATGGTAACTTAGTTAAAACAGGGAGCAATAAGCTAATCCTAAAGTAATATTCCTAGTTACTCGTTAAGACGGCTCAAACAAATAATGGATTGCATGGAACTCAGAAATGAAACAATGACAAGAAGAGATGCACTTTACTCTTTAACTTATCGCAAGAATCCTGAATTATGATGCCCAATTAGCTTTGTCCAGTCTGCTACTGTGAAATCAACACATGTAAGCCTCCAATGTATCAGCAAAAGTCTATAGTAATCTTAGCAATTTTATTCCACCCTTAATACTTCTAATGCAGAAGTATTTATACAAAATATTGTTTACAAATATCCTAGAGAGATGTAGGAATATCTTTAGGAAATACAAAATATCTTTACAAAATAAGAGGGACAATTGCTTAACAAATTAGCAAGTTGTCCTCTTATCCAAAATATATAGAACAAATCTATCTAATCAAGGAGATTTTATTGGCAAGCTGTCCTGCTTGCTGGCTACTTAGGAAATATCTTTGTTTGAGCTGCCTTCACTGATACTCTTTCTTCTGATACACTTTAACGCTATTCTTTTAACCCTGATTCACTTTGACTAATATTTTCACTCTTTACTGCTGTAAAAAGAAGCCTTTATTTAGTAAAAAATCAGTTGACTGTCTTTTTGGTTTCACTTTTGCTGGACTGTTTCTCATGTAGTTCTCTTCACTTTTTTGCCTTTTCAATGCTACAATAAATCTGTAAAAGCCTGCCATTGCTCTGTTCTTACTGTTTAGGAAAGTGATGAGTTTTAAAGCCTGTGATGGCTTATTAGCTAACTCATCCTTGGTTTTCTGAATCTCAGTTTGGGCTGCTAACAGTAAGTCTCTCTGCTCATAAATGACCTGAATTGAGGGCCATTGAGAATGTATGGCCTCAATAATATTTGTCCAAGGATGATTTTTAATGAAAGAAATCTGTTCAGTAAATGTTAACTCCTTTTGTAAATTCTTCATTTGTTATTCAAGTCTATTGGCCCTCTACTCATGGTTTTTAGCATTTATCAAGGCTATTTTGTTGGTGGCTTCAAGACTTTGAATAATCTCTTTCAATAATTTTATCTCATTAGTTTTCAATTACAATTCCTCCATAGCTTTCACTATTTGACCCGCTCCATCTGTTTGTTGTACCCGTGTTGTAGAAGAATCTATGGCTAATGTAGTACCTGATTTCATTGGCACTGCAGTTGCCAATGGCTCATTAGGTGCTAATTTTTCTCCCAGAGTGGAAGCCACAACTGTAGTAATAACTGGTATCACTGTGGGAATAACAGGAGAATTAGTTTCATTTATAGTCTCTTTCTCCTTAATGAGTTGATCCATTTGGGTCTCCATATCTTTAATTTGAGCAGTCAGTTTGAGAATCAACTGCATCATTTCTTCTTTTTCTGTTTGATCCTGAAGTATTTCTTTATTCTATGGGTGCTCACTTTGAGGAAGCTTCAGATGTTTCCTCAAAGCTGAAATGTCATCATTTTTCTTTTTAATTAATATTTCTGCTGCTGGAACATCAGAAGGATCAACTCCCACCTACAAAACTAAGTCTTCTAAGGCTTTTATCCTTAGATCTTTGGCATAAAAAGAGCCTTTGTCCAGCTTCATTTGATCCTACATGTTGATAATGGTATTCTGCAACTTAGTAGCACTCATAGCCTTTGTTACCATAGTTGAATATAACATCTATGAGCTATGTCTGTGGAATTCTATTTGGTCTAGTTCATGCACATTTTCAGTATATAATTCAAATTCAACCTTTTTGTAGTCTGCCACTGTCTTAGGTGTTGAAGTATTTGGTTGCAGATATGACATAATCATTTTTTTTGTGGAATAGTCAAAGGCTGTAAGTAATTTTTTCTGATTCCCTGGCTTCTGTTTTAAGAATTGAGAATAAATCTCACTTTTGATCTCTTCAATCTTTTGTTTGATTTGCTTGTACCTTTCTTTGATGTTTAAGTCTTTTTCCTCCACTGTGTGTGAGGAAGAAGCCTCCATGTTTTTCTGTATTTCAATCATCTGAGTATCTTGTTCACCTGCTGTTTGATCTTTTTGTATGTCTGCAAGAGTCTCATTTACTATTAATGTAGCCTCATCTTTGTTTACCTCAGATTCATTTATATCTTCAACATCAATTACTTTTTCTTTCCCTATGGAACCGAATTTGAGCATTTGATTGTAAATTAACTTAAATTTAGTATCTGTGGTGGTCTCAGCTGTATAGGTTCCTTCATCTCTGCCTCTTTTTGTTGAAGTTTCAGACTTTTTTGCAACTACCATAGCTTGTGTAGTATCCATTCGTCCTGTTGGCTCTGCATTGATGACTGTATCTATCAATGTGTTTTCCACCCATTCTGTCTGATTTGCAAATTTTTCAATCTCTGGCTTGGGTTCATGTATGAAAGGAGGCAATTTTCATTTGACCCTTATATTGTTGAGAATACCTTGAGCATCATAGTTCCAAGGAAAAATTTCCTGAAATTTCAACTCTGATAATATTTTGGCTATTTCTTTTTCAACATTTCTGTTATTTACAATAAAAGGTCCAATCTGATTTTTCAACCTGACCTGAGTTTTCTTTTTAGAAGCCATGAAATTAATGGAATCAGAGTTTAAAACCTGTCTTAAGAATTCTAATGCAAAAACTCTAATGCTCAAATACTTAGGTAGTTTGTAAGACAGTAGATTTGATCCAAAAATCCTCAATTCTATGTGCTTTTCATACAAATACTAGTCTCCCATCCTACACTGTTCTGATAACTGCAATATTCTCTTCATGTCCTCACTTATCCTAGGCTTCTCTGCTTTATATAATATACTCATTGCTGGTTGGAGGAACAGATCTGAAAAGTCTGTAAACATAAAATCACTACTTTCTTTCCTTAGTAAGGTGGTCCAGGAAATAATGGATAGAGGCTGGCCCTCTAAGTCCATTTTTTGTAAATCAATTGGAAACTTGTCAGATTGGAAAAAAAAGAACAAGTGAAATAAGTATGATGAATATCTAAATACCCCTTCAGTGGGCATCTTGGTCAATTGATAGTGGATACTATCAACTATAAATCTGGCAGAGTCAAATAACATGGTAGGAGGTTGTCCTAGAGATAAAGTGGATAAAAAACCAAGAATTGATTCATCAATGAATTCATTTGTGAAGTATCCTTGTATGAAAGAAAGCATTGATATCACATGCTCGGACCCTTCTGGAAATTTGGAAGTGGAGTAAGGAAAATTTAGCTTTGGAATGTCCACATGAGATGGCATAAAGTTCTAGAAGATCATAAATCTCTTAGGAAAATCTAATCCTAAATACAACAGAGTCAGTGATTCTGTGGATAGAGGGATTGCCTTGGGATCAAATTGTAATTGTTACATCTCATTGATAGACTCTACAGTAATAGAAAATAGAATCTCCCTATCAACATTAAAAATTTATTTCTGATCTGGCACATAGTGTTTTTGACATAATCTCACAAGGTCTTGGCCAGGGTGTGTTACTGGAACTATATATTTGGCTAGATTAGTCTCCCAAATAGGCATTTCATCTTTATCTAAGAACTTATCAAAACACCAATTGTGAATCTCCAATAGATTGAATTCTACCACAGGGTCTGCAATTTTATAATCCATATCAGTCAAAGGGATGGTTTCTTCAGTAAGTACTGGTGGCTAAAGGGGATTAATAGATATAGTGGTTTTTGCAGTGAGTGCAGAAGTGGATTTGATGGTTTTTGATGCTTTTGACTTAGGAGGCTTGGATCCCCTAGGTTTAATAGGTTTAGAACCACCCAGCTTTGGATGTCATCTGTTTCTTAGACATTTTGAATAACTAAAGCAAGCTTAAATTGTTTGCAATAGTTGATTTTTTATAAAACAGATGGTGAATTTAGAAATTTTGCAGGTCAAGGATGAATTTCAGTAATATTTTTGGTCAATTTAGGTTTTTGGGATATGCAAACTGTTTTAAGACAAAAAATAAGGGTTTTCTAAATAACTGGACTATAAAAATGAAATTTTAGGGGATCTGTAAGTCTGCAAACCTTTTCTTGTTTCTGCAATTGATCTTCAGTGATTTTAAGCGGATAATATTGAGGAAATTGGCTTTAAAAAGGGTTTTTATAAACACAGTATTTTCTGGGAAAAATTAGCCAAGGTTTGGCCTAGTTCTACGTGTTTTTGGGAAAATTACACGGATTCGGGCTTGGCTTTAATTTATGAATGGTTTTTACTTTAAAATTACAAGCCTGAATGTCGAAAAATACCTCAAATGGTAGGCATTTGACAATCGGAAGGGTTTTCTGGCATCTTCTGCATTTGAATTTGAGCTTTGTTTCAACTTGTTGGAGCCGAGAAGGTCTTTATTGGTCTTCAATTAGGGAATCTGTAGTGAAATCTGAGTTTAAGGTAGGAAATTGACCAACATAGGTTAAAACATAATTGGGAATCTTAACACGGCTAGGCAGAGCTCTTTATTACTCGTGAATATGAAAATAACATTAATAAGAATCATAACAAAGATTTTAACCTTTGATACAAATCTTTAAAAACGTAATAAATGCTGGTCACATCAAAGCGGGAATGGTTTTTTATTTTCTAATGCGAAAACCATTGGTGGTTTTCGCGTTGGGTTTGGGTTGTAAGATGTTTTCCTCCAAACAAACGTGATGCAATGCAATTGCGCCACGTCGCATGAGGCTTGAATAGTAAAACTGCCCATTTCGCGTTCATTTGGGTGTTGGGCGGACGTTCAAGTTATGAACGCAAAACCAATCCCACGCCGTTGGATTCGAGAGGTTGGAGCGAATGGTCAAGATTAAAAGGGAAGTTGCGATCGAAATGGTGGTGGGGCTGGGGTGACTTATGCGGTGGGCAATAAGTTATGTATATAAGTGGGAATTACCGAAATATGACCAAAGTTTTGATATGAAAGGGTAATGTATATGGCAGTATATGATTTAAAAGGTTCGTATATATAAAAGAGTTTCATATATATGGTAAGTTTATTTGAATGGGAGGCGTGCGCATGAGGCGGGTTATAGGGTTTTAACCTGGGTTAAGCTATATATAGCGTGAGGCTAATATATAGTTGGAAATAATACACGGGAAAAGCCAATGCGAAACATGATATAAACCTTTAGTTCTTCTGCAATAAACCTTGGATTAATTGTTTAATGTGGGGATAAAAACATGTATTTGCAAAGGCTTTGGGTTTAAATTTTAGTTTGAATTAAACTTTATAATAAGCGCGGAAGTATTTTTAATTTTTTCAAATACATATTATAATTCCGAAGGCTTATTTGTATTTTATTTTATTATATAGTTTTTAAACCATGGGGGGTTTAATAACTATAAGGGGCAGGGTATTTATATATAGCTAGTTTTATGCCAAAGGGGGTATATTTTAGGATTTTATTTCAACATGTGGATAATTAACTTTGGCATAAAATGTTATAATAGTGGGTTTTTATGGGATATTTAAATAAAAGAAACTATATTAATAGGATAAGGCTTCTTTTAGGGAGTTAATGGAATAAGTTAGAAATTAATATGACAAGGAAAATGAAATACTCAAGAAATACACTTATATGACTAAGTAAAGTGAAAACCTTAAAGTAAAGTTTATCATTTGATGATTTCACCACTTTTACTTAGGATAAGATGTTTTTTGAGGGTTTGTATGTTTTATGAAATGGAGGAAGTCAATCAAAAGGAATATTATGCATTAGTGAGTAAGAAAAGAGTTCTTGCTCAAAATTTGAGTTGTAATGGGTGAATGAAGGGTAAATAATCATAATTGGGGATTCATATAGGAGTTCAACATTTTTAACAAATCAGTCATCGAGCCTTGGGTATGGTCCCAACAAAAGTCAGAGAAATGCTCTGAGCCCCTTTGACTAAAAGTCTAGAATGTAGAATAACTATAGGGGATGGGAAATTAGTTATTTTTTCTCGGTGATGAATATTTACAAGCTTCTTCTCACTTCTTTCTGCCTACCCAACTTTAATATAACATTTTTTCTTCCATTTTGTAGGTGCACTTGACCTTTCTACCTTGAAACATTTTATTCTTTTGAAAATAATAAAAACTATCTAAATCTACCTTATATCATCCGAGGGCTCAGATTAAACTGATGAGCTCCTCTTTATTCTCTACCTATCTACTGATTAGTCAGGATTAAACTGTCTGACTAATCTTTATTCACTATGTAAAACATGGAAATTGAAAACATGACAAGTCAAGTTTAAATAGTTTAACTCATCATGGATTATGGCATTTATTGACACTCTGCCATAATCATCAGTAAAAAGTAAAAAGTAGTGGCATTTAGACTTGCACACTTTCATGTTTTATTTCTTTTTCTTTTGGGGTCTATATTTTTTTTAAGTCCTTTGATCTTTCTTTTAGGACTTTTACCCTCTTTTTGATTTTCTATTTTTTTTTTTAATTTTTTTACAAAATATGGGAAAACAACTTATAGAAAGAAAAGTATGTACATATTTTACAAGACTATTATAAGTCAATTCTAAATTATGAATCCTATACTTATAGGACCCTAAAAACGACTTCACATGGGGATGGCATTTCCTAGTGAAATGATAGTAGGTAGGGTGTAGGTGCTAAGGAGAGCCCCTCCAATTTTCTTACAATAGTTTCTAACTCCGGAGGAGTCGGATTCAATTCTTCTTAATCATTTTCATTCATCAAATTTGGAAAATTTGATTAATGAAATGATTAATATCCAAAGTTGTCAAAACGTTTGAATCCCTTGGAACGAATAGCCAATTCTTAACTCAATATTTGAAATCCATTAAAAAAATACCAAGCCACAAGACTATAACATTAACACCCTTTACTCTAAGAATAAGAGTTTGTTCTACGTTGAATTTCCATGGGACCCACACATCCAATATTCAATTCTCATATATTAAATAAACATTTAATATTTCCAAAACTGCTGGGCCATACCTCGACTTATCGACCTCGCAACTTCAAATGCGATCGCCTTTGGATCTTTTACAACCCAGATTTGACGGAATTCGTATTTTTTTTCGAACAAAACTTTAACACTAAAAAAAAATGTGAAATAGGCGGTATTGTATTGGTGACGTGGCAAATTTTAACTGGATCGCATTTTATTATTTGAAACCACTCTTGGACAAAATTTTATGCGATACCGGTGGTATCTTGTCACAAAAACCGCTCACTTCAAACTGGTATTGACTGTGGTTAACTTAGAATTCCGCCCCAAAGAAATGTCTTTCACTGCGTTAAGACTGCTGTTTGATCTCAACAACATCGTTCCACCCACAGAGCTTCTATCACAAACGATACACTCTAAGAAAACAGAGGTTTCAACGCTGGTTCAATCACATTAAATATCAAAGATTAGCATGCTTTGTTTTCATAAAACAAGTTAAAACTTCATTGAATCACAATGAAACATTCACACCGGTTACGACTCATTCAATTCATTTGTTGGGAACATGAGTTCAAGTACATTCAGAGAGAAATAAGGAGGTTTTCACACACATAAAATGAATTCTTCAAATTTATGCTTAGAAATCCCAAGGTCGAAGGAATGAATCCCTTGGGAAATTTCCAACAACACACAGATATCAACAAGTCCACAATTTTATTAAAAACAGAGAGCAAAACCTCTCGACTCAGTCTTCTACTGCAAAATCCCCCTTTGCTCTGTATCAGAGATTTATATTTATAAAATTTTACATGACTGTTCGGCTCCTTCTTGAGGACCGGTTTATTCTTAACATAAAAGCATAATTACATAATATTACTATAATTCTATCAACAGAAACTAAATAGACTGACACGAATCAACTATTCGACTTCTTCAGTTACTAAACTAACCCTATCTTCCCTAACTGCAACAGACAACTAAGGTGTTGACACCTTTGCTGATACATTTCTTTGAACTTCCCGAGCCCTTCTAGTCACAACATGTGAACAACTCTTCACGTTTCTGACTAGATTCTAATGCCCCTGCATCATGAAATGTCAAGAACCCTGAGAGTAGTGGCCTTCAACTTTGACCTTGATGATCCAGTAATTATCTTTTGATTTCTGCAAAAAGCGATATTTATGACATTTTTCTCTTCAAAGATTAGGGCCTTCTCTCCGGGCTTCAACTTTGGAAAGAAAACATCCAATCCAATCTAAAAACTTCAATGGATATTTATAATGATGTGAAAAGTAACTGGGACTAACTAGTGGTTAACTCAAAAGAATAGTAGTGTTTGAGCATTCTACCATTAACTGGTCCATCTTGAATATTTTCTCCATCCAAATCTTTGATGAAGAAAGCATTGTTACCCTTATATCCATAAATGACATAAAGCCCTTTCCATAGAAAGTCAAATTTTCTTTTCTTGCCTTTTTCCTCTCTCTTGGAATCCCATTTTAACACTTTATCTCCAATGGCAAAGTCATCTTCTTTACTTCTTTTATCAAAAATTTTCTTGATTTTATCTTGAATGACTTGAGATCGTTCATAGACTTCTTCGCTTGTCTGTTGCAGATGAATAGTCTGATTTATCCTTCTTTGTATATCATTGAGTTCCACTTGTGATTATTGGATAATTTTCATTATTGGAACACCTAAATATGATGGGAAAGCTGCATCCATCCCATAAACAATTTGGTAAGGAGAAGTTCCAATTGACTTTTTGGTGGTAAGTCTATCTGCCCATAAGGCATAGACTAACTTTTTATTCCAAGTTTTCTTGTTGTCCTCAAGTAGTTTTTTAATGATATTCACAAGGCTTTTATTTGAAGATTTAGCTAGGCAATTACCCTGAGGGTAATAAGCAGTAGAGTGGCCTAGGGTAATATGGTACTTGTGACAGAAGGCAATCATTTTCTTAGATTTAAATGCTGCTGCATTATCAGTAATTATTTTCTGTGGGCATCCAAATCTAGATAAAAGGTTGTTTTCTATGAAAGAGATAATGACTGAGTCAGTGGCTTGTCTGGTAGGAATGGCTTCAATCCACTTAGTAAAGTAATCTGTGGCAGTCAAAATCCACTTGTGTTGGGCAGAAGATGGAGGGTGAATTTCTCTAATGAAGTCTAAACCCCATTGTTGAAATGGAATTTCAGTAGAAATAGGCTTTAGGGGTAAAGGTAATAACTTCTTTTTTCCTTCAAAAATCTGACATTTGTGACATGAAGTAACAAAATTTTTCACATCAAAAAATAAGGCAGGCCAGTAAAAACCAGCTCTAAGAATCTTATCTGCAGTACTTTTCCAATATAAGTGTCCTCCACAATCACCTGCATGAAATTCTTCAATAATTTTGTCAGCTTCTGATTTTAGTAAACAGTTCAGTAATATCCCACTTTGTTCTTTCCAAAAAAACACAATATCCAAAATACAAAATCTCATTGCTTTAAGTTTAATAAATCCGGCTTTAGTCCTTGTTAATCTAGGAGGAGCTTGTAAGTGTGTAAGTACAAATATAATATCTGAGTACCATGGTGAGTCTAGAAAGGCTTCAGTGATCAATGGCATCGCCATCTCTATCTAGTTATCAACCTGAGCAATAAAATTTATATCTAATGCATTGCAATTGGATTCAGCCATCAATCTGACTAATCCCTGTCCTTTAATGAGTTTAGTTGGTTTAATCTCTCTGTCATATTCTAGGATAGTGGGAATCCACTTTCCTCTTCTTCCATCAAGACCATCCTGAGTAAGGATGTATTTTACTATAGAATTAGGGACATAGGCAATAATGTGGGAGTAGATAATGTAAACTCTAAAATCTTTTATGGCTTTAACCAAGGCTAAAGATTTTTTCTCCATTATGTTATATTTTAGAGGTGCATCCCTAAGGGTTTTACTGAAAAAAGCTATAGGCTATTCAAAACCTTGATCATTCTTCTGCAGTAGAACTGCAGCAATGGTATGCTCTGAGGCAAATGAAAAAATTATAAAGTCTTTTTTGAAATCTGGACTGATTAAGACTGGTGTTTTAGTTAAAGCTTGTTTAATAGAGTCAAATTATTGTTTTGCTTCAACTGTCCATTTTAAAAATGAGTCCTTTTTAAGCATATTATTCAGTTCTTTGATGATTTCTACTAAGTTAGAAATAAATCTCCTTAAAAAAATAATTTTACCTAAAAATGCTTGTAACTCTTTGATATTTCTAGGTGGATGAATGTACAGAATGGTCTCTATTCTTGCAGGATCTATCCTAATACCTTCCTTTGAAATTACGTGTCCTAGTAATTTTTCTTCCTCAAGTCCAAAAAGACTCTTCTTTGGGTTTAGGGATATACCAAATTTTCTACATTTAATGAACACTTGGATCTTCTGAGACAAGTTTTCATTATCTCAGATACATGAAAGTGCCCCATGGAGTCGTAAAAGCTATTTTAGCTTGGTCTTCCTTGTGAACAAGTATCTGGTTGTATCCTGAAAAACCATCCAATAAAGAAATCCTAGAAGAACCAACTACCCTTTGTAAAATATGGTCCATTTTGGGTAAAGGGTAATTATCTTTCAAAGATACTTTATTAAGATTCATAAAGTCTACACATAATCTGACTTCACCTATTTTCTTTCTCGTAGGTACTAAGTTAGAAACCCAATCAGAATATCTGATTGGTGCAATGATTTGGGAATCATACATGCATTTTACTTCTTTTTCAATCAAAGGTAATAAGACAGCATTAATCCTCCTCAATTTTTGTTTAAATGGTTTCTAGTCATCTTTTATAGGAATCTTGTGTTGAATTATGTTTGTATCATAGGCTTTTAGATCTTCATAACTCCATGCAAACACATCTTGATATTCCTTTAAAAGTTCAATGTATTTTTCTTTTTCTTGAGGGGGTAGATATTTTGACAATTTGATCATTTTTGGCTTTAATTCTGTCCCAATTTTACATTCCTCAATGTTAGACCTTACTGGTTCCATTTTTGGCTTTTTAGGCACATCATTGGAATCAAAAAGGTCCTCCAAAGGAGTTAAACCCTTAGGCAAAAAATTATCTTTTAAATCTAACATCTCAATTTCATCTTCAAAAATTTCCTCTATATCTACATTCTCTAAGTTATCTATGTCAGATTGAGTAAATACAGTAGGTTTGTTAAATTTATGTACATCTATATTATCTGTTTCACAATTAAAATCTGAATCTATATTACAGTATGAATCTATATTACAATTTTGAAATTCTTCCTCATTATTCAGAAAACGGTAAATCTATTCATCTTCAGATAAAATATGCCAGTATTTGACATTGTCTGGGACAATGGGTTTATATTTAACTTCAGCAGTATACCTATGTGTTGGTTGAAAATGTAAGTTACATGTGCTAGCAAAGGTTTCTAGGCAATGTGCTTGAATGTTTTGTTTTCTAGGTATATTAGCAAACTTACATTCCAATAAATCTTCACATAAATCAATTGTTGCATCTCTATATCTGGCTAATCTTGGATTATGAACAGAATAATCTCCATTTACTTGCTTAATGATCAATTCCAAATCTCCCATGATTAAAATTCTTTTACCTCCTAATTTTTTGATGATTTGGAGGCCTAAGGTAAGTGCCTCATACTCTGCCATGTTATTAGTACATTTGAAGTTGAGTCTAAAGGCATGTCCTTCTGAATGACCTGTCTCAATGTTTGTGATCCATATTCCAGCTCTTGCTCCTGTTTTGTTCACTGAGCCATCAAAATCTAAGTGCCAAAGGGCTTCATGAAAAATATTGTCATTATTTGGTTTTGGCTTTATGTCAATCGGTTTTGTTTGGATTTCATTGTTATCCGAGTTACATAAAATGAAGGAATCAAGATCAGTTGGTGTTGAATAAATGGGGTAATTTATGGATCTTTCTACACTGCTGACCATGAATTTCATTAAAGTTTCCCTGTAAAGTTTCTTGGGCGATCCAAATACTAATATAGTAGCATATCTCATGCCTAATTGTAGAGATCCCTGCAACTTTTCTCCCCATGAGCGAGAAAGAAGCATACCATATTTGGTGGGATGTCAGCGACTACAATATCCATAACCATGCTATTTACAGGGTACTGAACCAAATTCACGCATAAATATTTAATCAATCCTATGCACTTAACTTTTCTAGAATCAAAAGAGAACAAATCTTTATAAGGCCTGGTTACTTTTAGATTAAGAGTTTCCATGATAGCTTTTGGCATTAAATTGTGGGAAGCTCCTAAATCTAACATAGCATTGTGTAAAATCTGATCATGAATAGTAAGACTGATATAGAAAGGAGGAACTGATCCATTTGAATGCTTACCATTTACATTAGGGCCAAAGATCAACTCTGGTTGATCATCATTCAAATTAATGGCATCTTCACCATCATTCATATTTAGAGTCTCAGTAATTGTTGATTTATATAAGTCATTCTTTACCAATTCAGTTAAAGGGATTGGTATTTTTAACTTAGCTATTTCAATCTGAATGTTGAATGAGGGTTGAGACTTACTAATATGAAGTAATTCATCTTTTTCAATTGTTATCTGAGTGGGCTTTTCTTGAATTTCAACTAATGTATTTTTATCTTTGATTGCTATAATATTCTCAGTTTGAGTTTCTTGACTTTTGCTGTTTTTAATTCCTTTTTCAGGGACAGTCTGTGTGGTAGCGGATGTTTTATTAGATTTTGAATTTTCAGTAGTTGTTTTTGTATTATTAGTTTTGGGATTTGCTGATTTAGAATCAGAAAGACTCTTTTTATGATCAGAAATTGTTGTCTTTACTGAATTAGAGGTTTTTGTAAGATAAGAATTTGGCACATCTTTAGAAGATTGGGCCACTTCATTAGTGATATCAAAATTTTTTGGATTTGGCAATTTTTTAGGACTAGGAGGATTGAAATTTTGCTTGTTTTCCCTAGGGAGAATTTGCAAAATTTTTGTTTTTGGGGCTTCTACATTCTTTTTGGTTTGATTTTGGGAATTGTTTTTTGTAGAAGTTTCATTATTTTTCTTGTTTCTAAGGTTATACCGACTGTGAATTTCATTAGTAGCAAATTCATAACCTTGTTTATAGTCAAAGGAGTCACCAAATTCTACTTTGAGTTGTTGAAGATCAAAGAGTTCTTGATCCTCTTGAGTGAGGAAAATAGTGTTGTTTTCATGTATCCCCATTATTAGATTGATGATATCCTCATCTTCATCATTATTTTGAGAACTTTCAGCATACTTCTCTTGAAATGGGGGCCTAATATTTTGGTATGGAGCAGCTTCCTTAGCTTTTCTAGGGTTATTATTTTTTCTGAAGTTGGGATTTCTGATTTGAGGTTGGTTATCCCATTGTGGTTTTATTTCAATATTATCTAATATATCAACCACCCTTTCTAAATTTTTAGCAAATAAATCTAATTTAGCATCTGAATTTGATGTTTCTTATTTGATTGTAACTCTCCTTTCATTCCTAAGTCTGGCCTTTCTAGCTAAAATGTTAATTTCTACACTAACAACATTTAATTGCATTTGTTCTAATGTTTGGGCATCTCTTTCTCTCAATTGATATGCCATATCTGTATCAAATCCATCAGGTAATTTGAGCAGAACAGAGTATGGAGTGGAATTTGTATCTCTGGTTCTACTGAATGTTTCCCTTTTTGCCTCCTGGGAATAGTCAAGAAAGATGTTTCTTTTTATAACACCATTTATCCCTGTTGTTTCTTTGATATTGTAGATGGATAAAGAGATGTATGCATGTGTTTCTTGTTTCTTCTATGGGTTTAATTTTGTTTTCCACAATTTTTTCTACAAACCCATTTTCTGCTAGGAAATCCTCCCAAACCATCCCATTAATCTTCAATTGATGATATACACGAATTTTAATGAATCCTTGGTGAATGAATTGAACTTAGTTTGGTTTGGCTTCTGATTTAATGCTTTCTATCATTTTCATCAAACTCCTGTAGAAGAAATATGGCAAATTGATCCTTATGTCTCCCTTTATGTGTTGTAGTATCCTTACATGGTAAAGATGTACTACACTGAATCTAGTATCACAAGTGAAATATTTCTGAATTATTAATACCAACTATGCCCATGGTTCATTAAACCATTCCCTCAGAATAACTTTTGATCTGTCAAAGGAGCCTTTCCTATTTTTATCTAGGAAAAATGTCCAGCTTTTGTCTCTAAAATGTAAGCCTTTATGATATAACTCTCCTGAAAATGATAAATCTAATGCTTCAGTGATATATTCAGGACTTAAAGAGATATGCATATTTCCCACCATGGTTTCATTCTGTGTGAATTTATTTACAAATTCTTTTGTAACCCTCTCATTATGACCTCTGAATTTTTGTAAAAACCCTATCAACCCTGACTGATAAAGTTTTTCCACAGTCTCCCTACTCCAATGTTCTATTTGAAAGTCCTTTGGCTCTGCTCTGGAGGCCCTTTTTCTAAAAACCATTTCATGTGACAATCTCTTGTCATTAATTTCATTTTGAAAATACAAATTAAACACTGCTTAGTGTAATTTTGGTAGTAGGCTTACCTTTCTGCTTCACTGCTTTTGACAACCAACCAATTCTCTTTCTCTTTTCTTTTGAAGAATATACTCTTACTGTAATTAAACAAAAGAATTTGATAGAGTTGGAAGAAAATATAAAAAAAATAAAAAAAATAATAGATAGATATATATATATATATATATATATATATATATTGAATTTTTTTTTTTATACATAGCAATATTTTTCACTCCTTAAAATTTTTCCCAAACACTGCATCCAAATTCAATGTAAATTCATCAACAGAAACTTCAATCATTTTCATCAACAAAAATTCATAGTAAACTGTCTTACTTCATTGCTCCTCAATTCTGTCTTTTGTCAAAAACACATCTATCTATCCTCCATCTGCTTCGTATGCTGTGTTCTAAATTTATAGACTGAGTGTGTTTTTAAAAAAATTCTATAACTAAACTAACGATTTTCTCATGCATTCGAATTGTAGTTTCACTTCTCTGTTTTTTTATTTGAATTAAAACACCGTGGAGGAGGATGTTTCGACCTTACCTTCTTCTATGCACTTACTCTTTATGAATTTTCTCTGATCTTGTGGTATTCTTCAGTTGAACTGGAGTTTTAAATCCATAACAAATCCATTAAATCTTATTTTTACAAACTCATTCAAAAACATATCGTGATTGACTAATGGCAGAGTATTTTTAAAACTTGTCAAAACATTTTTAAATAGTTTGAATGTGGAATTTGTTACATGACAGACTTGTATATTGAAATAAATTCACTCCCTCTTTAACTCAGAGCTTGATTGATTGATACAATCCCGAAATTCATTAAAACAATCAGATCTTACCTCACTTCAGAGAATTCTGCTTTCTATTGGATGGCACCATTAATTTTTCCGGAATTCTGGTTGTGAATGCTTCTTATCACTCCGATTTTCTCTTGCTCACTATATATTTTTCTTCTCCTTCTGCGTTTTCTCCTCTCGGCCTTCTCACAACTTATCTTTCCTTTACGATTTTCACAATGGTCACAGATACCAGGACGTGCTTGAATACACACTCCTTTTCCTCACTAAGCTTTCCAATGGTGATGATGGTGACAACCTTTCTCCAGTACTGTCTCTGAGTTTTTAAAATGGCCGAAATGTCTTCCTACAGGAGAAAACCTAGCTTACAACAAACCGGAAATGGTTTAGTAGAGATGAAAATGAGTTTGTTTTGTTTTACACAGTGTTTTGTTTTTGAATCTTCTAGCCATTCACTAACTCTTTGACCGACCATGCACGTCCCTCTCTTTGACTGTCGTGCCTGTCCTTTTGCATCCCGTTCACGTTTCACATTCATGGTATGTACATATTATTACCTATAATGTCATCGTGCTCCATCATTAACCTTCTTCTCCATAATTTACATATCTCTATTCCTCTTATGCGCCATCATTCTTGCTGACTGCATGCATCTGTATGGCATCATAACTTGTTTTGCATTGCATGCATGCCATAATAACCATGCATGGCATCATTACCATTTATTCGTAGGTTGCATTCATTTCTTTGTATTGTTTTTCCATTGTTCATATACTTACATAATTGCGCTCACCATTTCATTTTGAATTGTGCCATATAGTTTTAAACTTTAGTATTGAGCTTTTTTATTTTTAATTTTAAAAATTGACTAATGCAATTGTCAAATTTTTAAAATTAATCACTTATGGAGAATGCTAACCTTTGTTTTATGGTTTTTGTAGGTCTCTCAAAATTTTTGTTATGGGTTCAACTTGTGATCTCTTGTTTATCATCCTTTTTATTAAGAAATACATAGGGTGTGATAATGATATGAAATATTTCAAATGGTAGTTTATGGATAGAGTTAAATTATATGAAGAAGGTTATACAATGTGGGTAGGGAATATGAAATGTAGGTAATATTAGTGATGAAATGTAATATAATGTGGGTAAAATATGCATTAACTAATATTTAAATTAGTTTATCAATTCTAGACTATTTTTGAAAAATATGAAAATTTAAGAGCAAAATTTTTACTCACTGTACAAATATACTCCCTTGTTGACGTTTGATGATGATCGTCATTGTGTTTTTTTTTACGACGGATCTTGTTGACTTGATATAGACTTTATTTCTTCATACATCTGATTTGATTTTGAATTATTGTTCAGGTCCCTTTTGTGCAAGTTTATTCTTTGACATCTGCTATGATTTTCTTAGGTTCCTTCTGATATGTTAAATTTTTCAGGTCCCTTTTTGGGGAAATTTCACAACAATGTTCAGGTCCCTATTGATAAATTGAAATTTTCAAGTCCCTTTCTGGCGTAATTTCACAATGATGTTCCATAATTAAAAAATTCTTTTGTCGCATTCAGGTCCAATTCTACACAAGTCAAATGATATACCAGGTCCCTTTATGACTGCAGTTCATATTCTGTCTTCAATTCAACTGCTGAAAAATATTTTCATAGTTTTTTTATTTCAAACCTTCCCCCAAACTGATATTCTGACTTGTCCTCAAGTCTGAAAAATTTGCAGGGTAAATCTGCAAAAGTGTAAGTAAAGTAAGCGAAAAATAAAAATAGAATTCAAATTGGCCAAACAAGTTGGTTTTCCAATAGGAATTCAAGTTTGTATTGTGCCAATTTCCTGGATTTTCACAACCAAACTTTTTATTATTATTATTATTATTATGGATCATCTACTGGAGTTTTGGAAAGCATCTTACTATGTTGTCCCAATATTTCCAGATCAGAATCCATGGAAATTTTTCTCAGAAAGTCTTCTTTGTCTATAGGCTTATGATAAATTTTTAGCCTATGTCCATTTACCACAAATGATACAGATGCTTCATCAATTGTTTTTATCTTGACCGCTCCATTATCGAAGATTTGTTCAATCTCATATGGCCCAAGCCAATGAGATGTAAATTTTTCTTTGAAATCTTTGAATTTGGAGTCGAACAAGAGTGCCCAATCTCCTTTCTGAAAGACTTTATTCTTGATAAATCGATCATGCCATTTAATCCGTTGTTCTTGGACTAGAGTAGTACGTTCAACTGCTTTTTGTTGAATCTCATCTAGTTTGTTTAACTGCATAATTCTTTCTTGTTGTGCTTGCGACAATTCCATCCCTAACTCAGCTGCCAGCTTGTATGTTTGTATTTGAAACTCAATTGGTAATAGAACTTCTT
>CM076581.1:534829182-534910167 GCA_034641835.2 Pinus albicaulis | reverse complement strand
CCTTCTCCGCCCGCGAAGCCTTGCGCCTTATGTGATGTCACTGGTCATGCCACCCATGCTTGTCCCGAACTACCTCGTATCCAGCCCATGGTAAAAGTCGCGTTCCCCGACACTACGGTCACTGAAACTCCCACTCCTTCTTCGACCGTCCCCAAGAACCCCAAGACTCTCCGCACCAACAAGCCCTGTGCCTTGTGCGGTGTCCACGGCCACTACTCCCATTATTGTCCTCACCTGACGCATTACCGTGCCTCCCTTGAGGTGATCCGCGAGTATGAGGTTGAACAAAATCAATCCGCCTCTCCCATTCTCGCGCAGTATGCTGCAGGCCAGCCTGAGGACCCCCCCGCTCCCATCCACATCCCCCCCCCTGATGTTCAGATGACAGAGTCTACAGTAACCATTCTTTACCTATCCTCCTCTGCACGACACTCGGAGCCTAGCCCGTTTGCATCCTCCCCTGTTGTGTCCCTCGATACTTGAGATCACTCCACTTGTGTCTCTGTTGACCTCCGCAGCCCGAGTCCTCGCCATGTTTTCGATAGCTCTCATACACCACCTTGTTTGAGTCTTGATCATCCTGCCCCTTCCTCCTCCCATTACCGCTCGATGACTTCTGTACCCTCACGCTGCCGTCATTTCCTTTCATCCCCTCATTTATTGTCTTGTCACACCATTTTGCAGGACCCCCCGTCCACACCCTTTATCGGTTACGCCGATGGTGCAAGTCGCTACTCCAGGAATCTTGCCTCGGCAGGGTGGGCCATCTTCACCCCCTTGCATGACCTCATTCTGTCTAACGGGGTATGCATTGGTTCTGCCACCAACAATCAGGCCGAATATGATGCAGTGCGTGGCCTATTAGCTGATGCCCTCTTGCATCGCATCCACCATCTGCACGTTCGTTTGGATTCGCTGCTGCTTGTAATGCAATTAAATGGTGTTTATCGTGTGCATAACCCTGTGCTGTTTAGACGCTATTTACGAGGGAAATTATTAATACGTGCGTTTGAAACCATAACTTTCAACCATGTACCCCGAGACCAGAATCACTACGTAGATAGTATTGCAAACCATGTTCTAGATTGGCATTTATCACACACAATTCATACAAGACAATAACATTAAATCAACCATCAAAAGACGATACATATCCATAATATGTGTCGCAAACCATATATTGATGAGTCCATCTACTCTGATACATACGACATGCCCATAGCATGTTCCAAAAACTGGGGGCCCCATATGCCCCTCCATACATATACATACGACATGCCCATAGCATGTTACAAACAAAATCCAAAAACTGGGGGCACCATCTGCCCCTCCATACATTATAGGGGGCACCACCTACCCCTACATACATCAGAGGGGGCACCATATGCCCCTAATCACTATCTGGAGGCTCCCGGGCCAATGGCTCTGCCCCTGCAGCATGTAGATCACGCATAGCTTGACCGGCCATCACCATGCGCCGCATGATACCTCGCCACTCCGAGGGGAGACCAACACATGGCTCTATGTACTGGTCGTCTAAATCCTGCCACCCGCGCTCCGATACTCCGGTCAACAGCTGCTCACATCTACGGCGGATGTCCTCCAGTAGGGCGGCTGCATCCTCATTCTGCGCTGCTCTCGACCCACTCGGACCCGTAGCTCCAGACGCTGTCGGTCGTCCCATATATCCGGCCAGTTTTACCGGTGCTATATCTGCATACCAAAAGTCCATGAATCAATATCATTATTTACTATTCAAAAACTTTAACATGCCCACATACGAATAGCAATTTGTCACTTACCATCGGGCCCCCAGACTCGACCAGACGGAAGTGGCAGATCCGGATCCCCACAGTAGCTCATCCCACTATACGGGTAGTCGTCTATGTACAACGACATCTGATCCCAATGGGCAAAAAACTCCGGTCGAAACACTCGCCCGACCGCCCCTCCTCCTCCTCTGCAGAGTAGTCATCCCCAACGATGCATCCTGGGCTCTCTCGGGCCCCCATCTGGAAGCTGCACATGAGGCCTCAAGGTCGGGATCTTCTCAAAGAAGAAGGCACACAATAAAGTCCCATATGAGCAATCATGATTCACCTGCCGCCTGCATAGCGACAACTGTCGCTTTAGCGACACCAGCATCATTTGGGCCCACCCAAAGTAGGTCCCACCCAACACACTCTCCACTATCATCATCTGCCCACCGGTGATGTGATGGAACGCCTGGCTGCCCAGGATTCGCAGCACAGCTGCAGCCACCGCACGGGTTTCTAGCCTCTCTAGATCCCCGATCGATATTCGAGTCCCCTTGACTTGGAGACCCGGTCGACAATGGCGTTCCACGAACTCCATGATATGCCGCCCCCGCAGCAGCACTGGCTGTGTGTCTCCCACTATCCCCAGTGGTGGGAGGCCGGTCAGGAAGTACACATCCTGGACCGTCAGTTCGATCTTGTGCCCTTGCACTACAAAGATCTCCTGATCTGGATCCCAATAACTGATAATCCAGGCCAGTAATGGTTCCCCCGCTCTCATCAACGGGTTCTCCACAAACTTGAGAACCCCAAATCTGGCCAATACACGACGAACGCCCTGATCCGCCTGGATCTCTGTCCGAAGTATTCCCAGATCCCTCTCTCTCCAGTTGACCCGCAACTCTGCCATACCTGCACAAACACATTCTTTTTGTCAGGGTACAGATCGGGAAAACCATACCCACACACCAAAACCCAACTCCCAGCCATAAAACAGCACCAACCCCCCCTCATCTCCCAGGTCGCAGTTTTCTGCCATTTTCTGGACCAGGTCGCACTTTTTGCCCTAAAACCTGCGTCCTGGGTCGCACTTTTTGCCCCAAAAAGTGCGACCCGGCCGTAGAGATGAGGGAGGGGCTGTTTCTGGGGATTTGGGCCCTAAACTGCAAATGTAATCCATCAAAATGCAAGAGCAAGGTTAGGTCTCTTACCTCCAACTGACAGATCTCGATTCCAACGGTCGGTTTGTCCGCTACGTTCGCCGCAAGATTTAGGGCCTTCTCTCCTCTCCACATTCACCACAACAACAATAGCAAATGAATGATTTTGGAGGGAAAACTGCCTCATTAAAAGAGAACCCCTGTTTCTTCTTTCGACTGCTGCGACCACACCGTAGCCCCGTTCGACGAACCGTCAGCACCGCTGGTCAGATCTCACTGAGCTCTCAAATGGGTTTTTATTAGTTTTTGGTGATTTGATACTTCACCCGGACACATTTTGTCCACGAAGGGTCACTTCACCACTCCTTAAAATCGAATTTCCTCACTTACGACACTTGTACATGGGGCACCATATCGCTCCCTTACTTGTCCATGTTCGTGTCGATTTTCGTCATGAGTGCCCACCTTGTACTCATGCTTCCATGGCCCCCCATTGGGGCCTTTATGTGTGGCAGCACTATCAAGTCACCCTTGTTTAGAGCATCCAAGTTGAGTCATCATTACATTCATGGAGTCTATCCTGCGTCCCTTTACACCCCACTATAGCCCTCCATTCTTCTTTGCTTGGTTCCTCTCTTGTGTCGCATGTCATAACCTTCAGCCCCACTGTCCCCTGTCCCTGTCGATATTGTGTCAGTCGCTGCCATGTCATTCATGCCCTTTATGCTCTAACAAGGGAAGTCGTCCATTCGCCACTCCATCCTTCCCATTTCCACTATCATCATTAGTGTCAGTCTGTCCGTCGCTCTATTGTTTTTCTCTCGTGCCTTAGTTGAGGATCTCTCATCGCCTCACCTACGGCGGACCTCCTTCTGTCGACATCAGCACATTTATTTCAGAAGCAAGGTCTAGAGGGCGGTGTACCTTGGTTCCAGCTTCCACTCTTGTTCGGTGCCTCGGATCAGGCAGGGGGATCTCTCACTTCCCTTTGACTTGATTGCTTCTCCAGCTCCTTTCAGCATGATCGAGATTCGTATATTGGACAGTCCAGTGACCCAGCAGCAGCTCTTGATGATTCCCGGGCGTGTGTGAGATGTCTCAGCCCTCATGAGGGGGTGGCCCTGCAGGTAGCCCCCCACATGCCCGGATGACCTCTTCATTGCAGCCTTTGATGCCGCTCCAGCTTTTGATGATGTTGGCCTTAGCCACTTGCAGCTCCTCTATGATTTGCATGTATCAGTCGGATTTTGTGAGCCCTTCCCCATTTACAGGGGGCATTTGGGTTGTATTTATCTCATGTACTCAGATATTATTGTACTAGTCCTGGCTGTTATCCCAGGCACAACATGTATGTGAGACTCTTCATTGTATTCTTATCTGGCTCCTGCTTATGCCAGCTGTACTTTATGGTTCGGTCCCTTGTTTACCGGACACACTATTCTTTTGTACTTTGTCTCGGCGGGCATAGGTATGCCTCCCCCGCCGCCTTCAGCACAGGTACCCTCTCATAAAAGAGACTTGTTGCACCTGCGAGTCTCGTCTCCTCAGGGTTTAGTCCTTCAGCACACTATCTACCTCACATTTCTCTCTCTGACATCCCTTTTTGCTGTCTAGTGATTGTGTTTACAACGTACTTCGATCATACAATTTGCTCCTGACACTCGCACGCTGGGGGGCAATCTGTTACACCATTTTTTGGTCATCTAACTTATTATCATTAGATGGACCCAAGTACACCATGTAAGACCAGTTTTACCCTAAGTAAAATCGCTTTCACTATGTTAAAACAGGAAACCCCAAAAGGAAATATTAAACAAACCTATATTTGTTTGATTTTCCTCATGGAATAATTAATTAAACCATAATTTAATTATTATTCCCAATCATGTTTAACCCAAAAACAAAGAAATTAATGAGATAAACCCATAGTTATCTTATTATTTTCTAGGAATAATTATTTAATAATATTCCTTGTTAAATATGACCAAATCAACCACCATTAATTAAATAAATCATTATTTATTTGATTATATCCCAACCACTTCCTTAAAAAGAAAAATAAATCATTTATTTATTTATTCTTCACTAATCAAGGGATTTGACCCAAGTCAAACACCCTTTCCCTCCAACAAATAATAATAAAATATTCCATAGAGGTGATCTAGATTTGATTAACATTATTTTAATCATGCACCAAGATCTAGAATGACCCAATATTTTGTTATAAATAGGAGGGTTTTCCCCATCATTCTTCACCTTTTGTTGCCTACTAGATCACTCTGGATCTATACACTTGGTCTCATTCCTACCATTTTGCTCCCATTGAGCTCTATCTTCTACATTGGGTTTTCTACATCTACAAGAGAGACAAAGCTTAGATCTGAAGTGCTGAGGACTACAAAGAACCCATCCCATTGAGGAGATCTGGATACACCTTCTTGTTTCCTCCCAGGTGCCCTGTAATATAAAAATTCATTCAAAAATCGTGTTCTTGTCTTGTCTGTTGGATGCATGGAGCAAACTCTTTACTTTACCGCTTAATGTCTTTCCATTTATAGATCTGTTTGTTGCAGCATTTTAACTACTAATCGCAGATCTGAAGATGTTTGGCAGCCTCTATTGTTGTTAGGGCTATTAGTTATGCGTAGCTAAAGTGGTTCTTTTTCGTACACTTCGACGAAGAATTCATACTAACAATTATGATCAAATCCATATAGTATCTAGGGGGAGTATTTCCTATTCAGTTATAGTCATGTTTTGTGAAGACCTAACCTAGATATTTTAACTGGACCTATAATTATCTTTTAAATTAAACAAAACATGAAGAAAAATAGCATATTTATAGGTTAACATTTATTTGATGATAACATGCAAGTAAAATTCATTTGCAACATATGAAAGTAAGAAATTTCAATGAAACAATTTACATAAGTAATCAACAATCGAAGAATACATGTATCAATAGCTTGGTTGAGATGCTCTTGATTTTTGTTGAGATGATCCTGTTGCATTACCCGATTGGCTCTACCTCCTAGCCAACTAGGAATGATTTCCTAGCCCATGGAACCTACACAAGCTCCCTAGCCCTTCGAGCCCAAGTCCAACCAACTCTAGTGTGTCCAAGTTAGAATCAACACCATCCAATAGATATAAGTTTGATTCCTTTCATTTTCTCTCTATTCTCTCCCTTCTCTTTCTCCACACTCCCTCTCCAAACTAAATTCCTCCAATGCCAAACAAGACCAAGGATCTCTCCCTTCTCCTCTCATCCTCCTTCCCTTTTATGTCTCTTCCTCTCATCCACCTCAACTAATTACCATTAATTCCATGACTACCCCCTCATCCTTTTAATTTATTAACCTTGACTTTCTTACCATATATTATCCAAAAGTAGCTATGAATATAGATATTTATTAAAAAATAAATGGGAGAAGACCACACCTTATCTAAATGTAGATTTGAGAAGACATATTGGGTATCAAATATCTAGATGTTTGATTTAGAAATAAATGAGAGAAGACCATACCTTATCTAAATGTACATATTGGGTATACAAAATCTAGATATTTGATTTATAAATAAATGAGAGAAGACCATACCTTATCTAAAGTAGATTTGAGAAGACATTAGAAATGAAACATAAAATAATAAAATTCATATCAGTAAATATAAAATAAAACTAAAAATTCACAAGTGTAGATATTACTCAAAATTTATAAGTCATTATTTACATATTAATTAATCAAAATTTGCATAATAGGATCAAGTGGGGCATTACATACATCGCTCCTTCAAAAAAAATTGTTCCGAAGTTAGAGTGAAAATGACACAAGGAGTTTGAAATAAGGTTGAAAATAAGGCATAAAAAAATAGAGAGATATAATAGTCAAATTAAGTCAAGAAATGATACCACCTCCCATTAAGAGTCTCCAACTAACTTATAACCTCCTATCCTTCCTAACCTACTTCCGCTCCCATCCTATCCATCCTATACTGCAATATACTATGGCATCGGCTATACTGATCTAACCATTGATAAAACCAATATGGCGGAAGCAACAACAGTTCCCCAATAGGCAACTAGAAATCATCATCACACGTCTATGGGAGTGTGTCCATCATTTCCCTCCCACGATTCCAGGATTGGAGGCTATATGGTGGGAAATGCCTCCACCCCTCCTCAAAACTAGGGTCAAAGTCCTAATATAGACCACACTACAACACTTGTTGGATACTTGTCATCGAATAAGCCAATCAGGTAATCATGTCACATGTCATTTACACTTTACCCATGTCATAATAGTGCATATCAAGTAGATAAAAATTGTAATAGAACAATGTACATCATACCATTCCTCGTCGGATATGTCAACATTTCCCATCGGAAGAGTAGATATTGGTTATCATATAGATCTTTCCAATCTGTAGGTTATTTCTCATTCATGCATATACATAACAACAAAACATATATAGATAAGTGATCTTAATCCTCGTGTTATTAAGTCCAACATCCCTATCTCAATTTTATACTTCATAAAAACATACTGGAAATAAATATTGCATTAGATAAATCACAATTTTCATAGTTCATTCATTAGATAAATAATATCCCCTTAAGCCATACATCAAACAACAATAACTTCGATAAGTCATACATTAGATAAATCATAACCAAGTAAGTCATACATCAGGTAAATCGTAGATCAAATAAGTCATATATCAAATATTTTACTCAACAATACCTAATATATCTAATGATTTATATAAGTAGTTTAATTTTTCCAACTTAAATGAATAAATAAAATAACATGGAACTACAAATATATTCTTAGCATAGGTATATATCTAAGTAAAAATGGGCATCACAGATGCTCGAAAGGTGAGGAGTAGTCACGACGTATAGTTTGAATCCTCCCAGGAAGCAGATCTCGAACTATACTTGTCCCACTGGACCTTAACCTGGTCCACCATGTGACATCTGAGATGCCAAACCCTATAGTCCAATATGCGTAATGATTCGACCATTACAGTTCCCATGTCCGAGACCTACAATTCCCTCCAATCCAGTTTGTGAGATTCATCAGAAACATAATGTCGTAAAATAGATACATGAAAAACATCATGAGTTTTATGAAAATGGGGTGGCATTACAATATGATAGACAGTTGGTCATATATTCTCCTTGATTCTAAAAGGTCCTATAAACAAAGGTGAAAATTTTGTCACTTTCCCAAACCGAATGGTGCTTTTGTTAGGCCGAATCCGAATAAAAACTTGGTCTCCTACTTCAAAACTACAGTTAGTCCTATGTGCATCAACATAACTCTTATTTCTATCTTGTGCTTCCTTTAACCTTTGTCGAATCTGTCTTACATGTTCCTCTATTTCTTGTACCAATTATGGCCAAACTATTACTCGATCCTCCAACTTTTCCCAACTCAATGGCATCCTGCATGGCCTCCCATATAGAGCTTGATAAGGAGGCATCCCAATGGAACCGTGGTAACTATTATTATAGGAAAACTCTACAAATGGTAAGTATCTTTCCCACTGAGTCTGATTATCCATGACATGCATCCTTAGAACCATAACCTGATTTACTCTTTCAGTCTTTCCATGTTGTGAAACCAGCTCCAAAAAGAGAAGAAAAGAGATATCAATGCCTTAGAAATAAGCCACTTCGAGGGGGAAACCTCCAATACATTACATGAATGAAAATTTCTTGGATGATTCAAATTACAAAACCTCCTTTCTATATATAAGAGTCCATGGGGCCACAATGTAATCCTAGCCGACTGACAATAATAATTTAAGGGCACAATAATAACAATATGGGGGTTACAAGGGTAAAATAATAATAATAAGGGGGTTACACTAACAACAGTAAGGGACTATACTAGTAATATAGGGACCTAACATGCCCCTCTCCTTCAAAAAAGTGTTGTCCTCAACGCTTGAGTAGCTCTGGGTGCTTCTGTATAAAATTCTCATCCTCCCATGTAGAATCTTTAGTGGATAAGTTCTTCCACTTGATGAGATACTCTGAAATTGATCGATTCCGTAGTTGTCGAGTTCTTGTTTCCGTGACCGCTTCAGGTTCCAATATGATTTTTCCTTCCTCATCAAGTTCTGGTAATATTGTTTGAACTCGAAGATTTTCACCGATAACCTTCTTTAAGCATGAAACATGGAAAATTGGATGTACTCGCGAAGAAGCAGGAAGCTCCAATTTGTATGCCATAGTACCAATCTTTTGCAACACCTTGTAAGGACCATAGTACTTTCGCGATAATTTATTATCCTTCTTTGCTTGCTTGAGGGACATTTGTTTGTATGGTTGTAGCCGTAAAAATACCCAATCTCCTACATCAAAACTTCTCTCGCTACGATGTTGATCTGCCTGTTGTTTCATTCGATTTTGTACCAAATTCAGGTTATCCTTTAAGAGTTGGAGAACTTCTTGCTGATGCTCGATGTGATCTTCCACTACTTGAAACTTCGAATTTTCCCTTAAAGATGATGTGATCGATGGTGGATGATATCCATAAAGTGCCATAAATGGGGTCATTTTTGCTGCAGTATGGAAGGAAGTGTTATACCACCATTCAGCGAGAGGTAACCACTTGACCCCTTGTGTTTGTTTATCAGATACAAAACAACGAAGATATCCTTCCAAACATTTATTTACTATCTCAGTTTGACCATCAGATTGAGGATGATAAGATGAGCTATGAGCTAATTGAGTACCCAAACAAGAAAATAAGTCCGTCCAAAAATTTCCAGTAAAAATGGGATCTCTGTCGCTCACAATAACCCTTGGGTTTCCATGTAGCTCTTGAATTGTGTCCATAAATGTAGTAGCAACTGTACTTGCTTTAAATGGATGAGATAATGCACAAAAGTGTGCATACTTGGTAAGTCTATCAACTACCACCATGATGACACTTTTTCCTTCGGACTTAGGTAAACCTGTGATAAAATCCATTGAAATCTCCTCCCAACGTTGACTTGGAATGGATAAAGGTTGTAGAAGTCCCGGGGTCTTAATTGTTTCCACTTTATTCTGCTGGCAAACCAAACATTCCGCCACAAACTTTTGAATATAAGATTTAAGGCCATCCCAAAAAAATTCTTTCTTCACCCTGTGGTAAGTTTTTAAAAATCTTGAGTGTCCTCCTAAAGGAGAAGTGTGCAATTCTAGAAGAATATTTTGTTTTAGTTGGGAATTATTACAAAGATATAAGCGATCTTTGTACCATAAGGAATCATTTTTCCAACTAAATGTATTAGATGTACTAGGATCTTGCCGCAACTTTTGAATGAGTGCCCATACATCTTTGTCCTTCTTCCATTCATCTCTTGCTTCGGTTATCCAATCTGGTTGGATAATAGAAATGGCACAAAGAAATGCTTCCACCTCTTCATTCTTTCTTGAGAGTGCATCTGCAACAACATTTAGCTTCCCTCTTTTGTATATTATTTCAAAGTAATAACCCAACATCTTTGTGAAACATTTTTGCTGCTCTTCTGAAGATAGTCTTTGTTCCAAAAAGTGTTTAAGACTATCATGATCAATTTTTACCTTGAAGTGTCTTCCCATTAGGTAAGTTCTCCATTTCTTTAGTGCATGCAGTATTGCTAACATTTCCTTCTCATAAATAGGTTTATGTAAATACTTTCCTTTGATTGGATGAATTTAAAAAGAAATGTGTCTTCCTTCTTGCATTAAAACAGCACCAAGTCCATTTCCTGAGGCATCACATTCCACAATAAAGGTTTTTGTGAAGTCTGACGTAGCTAAGACTGGTGCTAGGCACATTGCCTCTTTAAGATGTTCAAAGGCCTTAGTTGCTTCATGAGTCCATGAAAATGCATCTTTCTTCAATAATGTTGTTAGAGGTGCTGCTATTCTCCCATAATTCTTAACAAACTTGCGATAATACCCTGTTAACCCGAGAAATCCTCGCAACTTCCTTATGGTTGTGGGGACTTTCCATTCCTTAATGGCTTTAATTTTGTTAGGGTCTACTTTAACACCCTCGTGAGATACAATATGACCCAGATATTCCACCTCTCGTACTCCAAAGAAACATTTGGATGTTTTTGCATATAATTGTTTCTCCTGCAATAGTTTGAGCACCCTGTCAACATGTTGAATATGATCCTTCCAAGACCTATTGTAGATTATTATATCATCAAAAAATACTAGCACAAATTTTCTAAGGAAGGGTTTGAAAATGGAATTCATCAACCCTTGAAATGTAGAAGGTGCATTGGTAAGGCCAAAAGGCATGACCAAAAATTCACAATGACCCTCATGAGTTCGAAATGCTTTTTTTGGAATATCTTCAGTCTTCATTCTAATTTGATGATATCCTGAACGAAGATCCAACTTGGTAAAATAAATTGCTCCATGTAATTCATCCAATAATTCATCAATCACAGGAATGGGAAATTTGTCTTTAATGGTGAGCTTATTGAGCTCCCTATAATCTGGACACATTCGCTATGATCCATCCTTCTTGTGTACCAATACTACAGGAGCAGAGAAAGAACTTTGACTGGGTTGAATTATACCCGCCTCTAACATTTCTGCAATCATACGTTCAATTTCACTCTTTTGGAAGTAAGGATATCTATAAGGCCCGATGTTTGAAGGAACACTTCCTGGAATCAAATGAATAGCATGATCATGATCACGAATAGGTGGGAGTCCTTTGGGAGTTTCAAACACCTTGGAATGATTGTCCAAGACTTGTTGGAGATCTGCAGAAATAGATGATTTTGATGTTGGAACTTCTAGTGAGCATAATTGTGCAATTACGCCTTGTTGTTCTTTCTTTAGAATATTTGTCATGACATTAGAGCTTATTATCTTTCCTGGCTTCCCTGCAATACCCCGTAATTCGACTTCCTTTCCTTCTGAAAAAAATTTCAAGAAAAGTTCTTGAAAATTAAAAGTTATCGTCCCCAAAGATTGTAACCATTGTACTCCTAGTACAACATCAGCACCTCCCATAGGAATGGAAAGCATTGGACTATTCAATACATATTCCCCCATGGTTAGCTTGATATTATGGCATTTTCCAGAGCAATTTATAGTTCCTCCATTTGCCACCATCACTTGACATTCTGGTGCTGGGTATAGGAAACAATTTAATTCCTTCGCTACCTTACAATGAATAAAATTATGGGTGCTACCTGAATAAATCAACACTATTACCTTTTTCTTCTTGATATGTCCTTCTATCTCGAGAGTTTGAGGAGTGGTAATTCCTGCCAGTGCATTACACGACATGGTCGGATTCATTTCTTCCTCTTCTAGGGCTGGTTCCTGGTGTATATCCTCTTCTTGTTCATTTTCTTCTTCCTCTTCACAATCTATGTAAAATAATTTCTTCTCAAGACACTTATGACCTTTAGTGTATTTGCTATCACAACTGTAGCAAAGCCCTTTTTCTCTTTTTTCTTCCAATTGTTGTGGTGTCAACCTTGTAGGTTGTGGAAATCTAGGAGTAGAAACACTTCCCTCTTTATAGAAGTGAGTGGTAGGCTTCCTTGTCGCCATAATTTTACATTCAATTTTTCTTGCCAACCTGAATGCCTTCTCCAATGAATCAAGTTCCAAAACGCGAACTTCATGTTGGATGTTATCCTTTAAAGTACCTATGAAGAGATCAATCATGTGTTCCTTTGGAAAATAAGTTACCCTTATATTCAATTTTTGGAAGTCCTCAATGTACTCCCCCATTAAACCCTTTTGTTTGAGATTTATCAATTGGCTAAAGAAGGTGTTGATCTTTGTATCCTCATAATGTGCTATCATTTCTTCCGTAAAAATTGACCAAGTGACAATTTTTTTATGGGATCAAAGCCATCGATACCATACAAATGTATTTTGTTCTAAATGTAAAGTTGCAATGCATACCTTTTGTGTGTTTTGCACATTATGGAGATCAAAATATTGCTCCATATCTAGTATCCATGTTACAGGATCCTTTCCATCAAACTTCCTCATATCCATTTTTGGAATATGGTGGTTCTTCCCGCCAACATTAGATTTTATGAAATCATGATTAACATTTATTTTGTTCTCATCATGAGTTTCCTCTACTATCTGTTGAGGTATAAAAGTTGTCTTTTTAACTCCTATTTATCTCACATTAATTATCAATCCACGTACGATTTTTTATTTCAAGAGTGTACTCAGTCCGAGGCTGCAATTCAATCTAAGAGTAATGCTTTCCAATATGCAGTATAGTGTTATAAATACAAGAGTAAACAGATGCTTGGAAATGAAATCTAACTACAATGACATGAAACTAAATGCTCTAAAATCCAATCATTCACTCAGCAGTCATCAGTCAAGGATGCAGGAGTAATAACTCTTTCCTTTGGCAACTGATGTAAATGAAATCAAATAAGAACAAGACAATCAATCTGAGAACGTAGGTAGCAATAACCAATGTCTTTTACAGTTGATGATCTTACACTCCACACTAAATTTATTAAATGGAAACTGAACTAAATCACTAATGCTGCTAATGAAATTAAACTAGGCAAGCTCTCAAAAGAAAAACCAAACTCTTTGTAGGTATGAAATAAACTATAAACTAATTAACTGGAATAGCAGATCTATTTTACTAGAATTGAACAGCAATAGAAATGAACAGCAAACTCTATCTAATGAAATTGAACAGCAAATTCTATTGAACAGCAATTCGAAATGAACAGCAATTAGAACGGAACAACAAATGGAATGGAACAGCAACTGGAATGGAACAGCAGATGCTGAAAAGCGAAGCTCTATTAAAGAATAACAAGATAATTTATACAGGGATCAAGATTCTTGTTAAATTGGAAAGGAACGGAAACGCAATTCAACAATGCAACACACCAATATTATAAAGCAATAAAACAGTAAACTATTAAACTTGAAACTGTAATGAAAATAAATGCAAATCGTCACACAACTATAATCGAAATATAATAATACAAAAGAGCAAGTGGATCCACCAGGGTCGGGCCCTTAGCCGCTAGGGAAACACTGCTGAGCTACTCCAGAGTCAAGTGATGGAACGGCAACTAAATCATGTATTAATCATGCATAATAGCGTTTACAAATAGTTGCTCTCTACTTGAATCACGAGAGTCAATGAAATTATAGAATTATAAAAGAAGTTTCAATGATAATCGTTTTGTCCGATTTCTACAGGCGTTGCCTTTTATAACAACTCGACGGACAATATAAGAAACAAAGATAAAATTTGAACAACGATCCCTCAAGATCGAAATATCCTGAGGGATTCGCTCTGTTTTCCTCTTTTAGCTAACGCTTCGTCTTCTTGTGCTGTAGACGTGCTGTTCCTTGCCTTTCTTTAACCATGTGTTCTGAATTCATCCTTCTTGTCTGGATACGGCCCTTTGTTGGAGGAACAACAGTTACTCCTGCTTTAGCTTTTCCTTTCGAATGGTGGTTTCCCACTTCATTTGTTTCCTGTTTAGAATAAAAGACAATCTTTATCCAATTTCACAATAAACATTAATCTTTGAAATTCTATCATAATCCTTCAATATATCATATTTTTAGAATAAAAAGAGTTATATTTAAAGGAAAAAGATAAAGAAATACATGGTGAATTCATACATTTTCCAATGCTTAACACACCCCCCTGCTTACCCTTTTTCATGTCCTCATGAAAACCATAGTTTACATGTAAAGCATTTAGAGAATAGGCTAGAGGGGGTTTTTCATTAAGAGGTCTAAAACCATGATTTGTAGCTAAAGCTTCAAAGATATGCCCTTTCTGTCCTTCAGGTAATTCATATTTGGCTTTATAGTCTGCTGCAGGGCAAAGCTGTAACTCACTATTAATTGGATTAAACAATGGTGGCTTACCACCGTCACTATATGACGAGATTTTCTTATTCTCTGGGCAGCATCATGCAATAAGAAATTTAAATATGCAGGCAAATTTACAACACATTTATGTTTTAATACTGCTAATAACTTAAGGTAGCGTGGTCTTACCACATCCTTTCTTCCATCACATGTAACGTAGCTTTGTACTACTTTCGCCAGTTTTATCCATGGTTCTCCCAAAGTTGCCGACTGGACTCCTTTTCCTTTGATGACCAAGGTCTGCCCTTCGTCCCGAAAGATGTTCATGGCTTCTTGAAGTTTCATGTTTTTTATGGGTCCATACGGGTCCTTCTCCTGGTAGACCATATACCTCGGCGATTATTGCATCTGTTACTACTATTTTCCTTCCTCTTACCATGGAATAGCCTTCCTGCAAGTTCTGCAAAAATTCAATGGCCACCGTTTCATGAGGTTGTTGCAGTCATGTGAGGTAGGTAATCCATCCTACTCTCTCCATAATTTCCCATACAGCATTGGAAACTGCTAGCACTTGTGGCTCACTACGTACTGCTCATCCTCCCATTCTGTCTACACACTGTTAATTCTTCACAAATACACAAAAATGGTAATGGAACAACACCTTGTGTATATCGGCACAATACCATTAAACTCTTGTTGTTTCCGAGAATTTTATGAACATAGGGATTCGACCCACATGTAGGCATATTTAAAAGGCATTCGCGCCCCCCCTGAAAGATGATAGGTCGCCCTCGACCGGCAAATAGAAGAGCAGCGTACTGCACAGCAATTGTACAACATGGAAAGGCATACATACTTATGATATGATCAACAAATTATCACATTACTGAAATCGATGCATATTTTGAAATCCTGAGTAGATATGGAAATGTTTATGTAATGATTCAAAAATAAGGGAAAAGGACAACTGATGTGAAAAAATTACTTATGCGGCCATTATCCACATAAACCATTATGATCGATTTATAAATAAATTTCATGCATAAGAGGTTTCGAACAAAGGGTTTAGGAGCATATGCTCATTTGATATTAGATAAAGATATAAGAAAAGGGTTTATCATTACTATTGATTTGTGAAAAATATGACTCCAATACCATTAACAGAGCTCTATTTCCCACAGGTGTCTATAACCTTGACAAAGTTTATTTCTCACCCTTGGAACCATTATCCTTTATTTATGCCTAGGGAAGTGTTGTGTGATGTGATGATGGAGGCCACTGTGCTGGCTTGGGAACCAAATGAATCACAATGTCATTCACCAGGAAGGAGTGAAAGGTAGGCAGGGCGGCTCATGATGAGACCTCCTATTCCAAGGACTTTATATTTTTCTGAGTTGTCCATTGGATCATATCCCTGGTGTGGTGGCCATAATGGGAATTCCACTTCACTACTCCCTTATGATCATGGTAGGCTGGCTCTTGATGAGACCCCCTATCCTCCATCTGCCATATCATAGAATTGTTAGTAATCATATAGAGATTTTTTTTCTTCTTTTTTTCATGTAGCACTTCCCTATTTTTGTATAGAGGATGGATCAGCACTCCTTAATAGTAGGGATGGTGGAAGAAGTCTGAACATCTCAATAGAGAAAGTACGCCTTTATTCTTATTCAATAAATAAAAATCAAAGAGAGTTATGAAGATTTAGGGAAGAACCAACATGATAAAGATAACTGATCATATTAATTTTAGTGAAAATAAAGATAGCAAAGTGATATAGATGGTTGTGTCCTTTGCTTTTCTTATCACTACAAAAAAAATTCTTAAAAATTACAATTTCTCTTGATTTGATGATTCCAGTAACCTCTAATTTTTGTGTCCTTGCATAAATTGTATGTTTTCCTTTAAAAGAGTCATGAAGAATTCACAAAAATCCTCAAAATGTTGTTCTAAAACAAGAAAAATGCACTCAAAAAGTGTTGTTCCTTAGATGGAAAATCTGTTTTTCCTTAAGAGGAACAACAAAAACAATCTACGAAAATGTTGTTCCTTTTGAAAGAAACAGCAACAAAAATCGGAAAAAAAAAATCTATTCCTTTTGAAAGGAACAGGAAAAACAATCCGCGGAAATGATGTTCCTTTGAAAAGGGACAGAAAAAACAGTCGGCAAAAAAACATGTTGTTCATTTTGAAAGGAACAACAAAGAAAAGCGGGAAAAATGATGTTCCTTTGGAAAGGAACAGCAAAAACAGGCTGAAAAAACTGTTGTTCCTTTGGAAAGGAACAACAAAAACACACGGAAAAAACGGTTGTTCCTTTGGAAAGGAACAGAAAAACTGTTGTTCCTTTTGAAAGGAAAAACAAAAATAATCAGCGGAAATGTTGTTCCTTTTGAAAGGAACAACAAAAAGAAACACACAAACGCGTTTTTTCTTAAGAGGAACGATTGTTGTTCCTTAAGAGGAACAAAAGCTGTTCCTTAAAAGGAACAACTTGAGAAATAAAATATGTAAAAAAAACAAGAAAAGTAAAAATAAAAGCTTATGTACAAGTTTCAAAATAAAGGAATTATTCAGTGGATGGGTGTTGAGGAGGAGTTATCTCCCTCAGCAAGAATCTGCATAGTAGAATCTTCCCGTAATAGCTGGTAAAAGGATTCCCGATTAAGCGGTTTATGGTAAGGTCGTACTCGATGACCAGTTTCTTTGAAATAATGTCCAGATCCATCAATGGTAGTCAATGTGATGGTGCCATTTTCATGCACTTTCTGTATCTCACAGGGTCCAAGCCATCGTGTCTGGAGTTTTCTTGGGAAATCCTGAAACCTGGAGTCATATAGGAGTGCCCAATCTCCTTCGTGGAAGATCTTCTCTTTAATGAGGGTGTCGTGCCATTTTTCTCTCTACTGTTGAATTAATGTAGTGTGCTGGAAAGCAGAGAGCCTAATTTCATCTAACTCGTTGATTTGCTGTAATCTTCTGACCTGGGCTTCATTTAAGTCCAAACCCACCTCCTAGGCTGTTCTTAATGTTTGAATTTCAAATTCTATTAGAAACATGGGTTCTTTTCCAAATACTAATTGATATGGTGAATACCCAGTGGTATTTCTCCATGTTGTTCGGTACGCCCACAAGGCTTCCGGAAATCTTAAATCCCAATCACATCGGTGTGATGCAACTGTTTTTGTCAGTATAGATTCTATCACCTTATTCGTGCTCTCTACCTGGCCATTTTCCTGTGGGTGGTATGGGGTCGTGATTTTGTGTTGAATGTGGTAGTTTTTTAATGTTGCAGTGATTTTATTCCCTACAAATTGTGGTCCTCCATCTGTAATTACGTCCCTAGGGAGGCCATATCACACAAATATTTGGAAAAGGAAATGTATTACAGAGTCCTCTGTAGCTCTTGGAAGTGCTTCTGCTTCAACCCATTCAGTAACATACTCTGTTGCAACTAGTATATATGTTTTCTGATTTGATGGTGGGTTCATAAGACCAAAAAAATCGAGCACCCAACGCTCAAATGGCTCGATTACTAACTATGGGTTCAAAGGCATTTCATCAGACTGTCCAGGGCGTCCTGCCCTTTGGCAACTATCATAGGCTTGTACAAACTTTTTAACATCTTTAAAAATTATAGGCCAGTAATAGCATGTTTGTAAAACCTTGTGACCAGTCCTATGATCTGCGAAATGTCCGCCACATGGCCCATCGTGGCATGCTTTCAGGATGTCAAATATTTCGTCTTCTCGGATGCATCTTCTGATGTGCATATCTTCTCCGGTATGAAATAGGTAACCCCCAATCCAAGAGAATCGGGTGCTATGCTGGACTATCTGTTTTTGTTCATTGGGTGTTAGATGCTTAGGTAATTTACCTACTGCTAAATAATTTGCAACATCAGCATACCATGGGGTTATGGTAGTAACAGCAAACAAATGTTCATCTGGGAACTGATCTTCGACTGCTGCTGCGTCTGTTGGTTTTGGCATTCGTGAGAGAAAATCAGCTACATGATTCTCTTTTCCTGGTCAATCCTTTATTGTGATGTCAAATTCCTGCAATAGAATCAACCATCTTGTTACTCTACCATTTGTAACAGGTTTATTTGCTAAAAATTTTATGGCAGAGTGATCTTTATATAAAACTACAGGATACCCAGTTATATAATGTCTAAATTTATTTACAGCATGTATTACAGCTAAAAATTCTCTTAGTCATAGTATATTTTAATTCAATAGGAGATATATTATTGCTAATATAATAAATTACATATGGTTTTTTATCTTCTTCCTGCCCAAGGACTGCTCGAATAGCTGTGTCTGAGGCATCAGATGAAATTTGGAATGGCAAATCGCAATTTGGACCCTTTAGCACTGGGCCTGTTGATAGAATCTTTTTCAGATCCTCAAAAGCATGGTCACATTTATATATCCAATTAAAATCAACATTCCCTGTTAGTGCATATAGAGGTGCAGCTATTTGAGAATAATGCTCTATAAATCTTCTATAATAGCTAGAAAATCCGAGAAAGCTATGTACCTCTGTTTGTGTGGTGGGAGTAGGTATTAACAAAAAGTATCTAAATTTTAGTTGGATCTACCTGTATTCCAGCTACTGAGATATAATGACCCAAGATGAGTCCCTTGGTCATCATCATGTGGCACTTCTCATGGCTTAAGCAGAGTCTAGTGTCAATACACCTTTTCCAATGTTTCTAATGTTGGCTCAAAATCATCTCCATAAGGTGTAAAATCATCCATATATACTTCGAGCCCTTCATTTATTATATCCGAAAATATGTTGAGAATGGCCCTCTAAAATGTAGCGGGGGCGTTGCATAGACCAAAGGGTAAAACCCTGTAAGCAAATGTCCCCCAAGGACATGTAAAAGTAGTCTTATCTTGGTCTTTAGGGGCGATCTGAATCTGATTGTTTCCACTGAAGCCATCTAAGAAAGAGAATAATTTCTTCCCTGCTAATGTATCTAATACCTGGTCAATGAAAGGAAGGGGAAAGTAGTATTTCTGGGTTGCTTTGTTTAGTTCTCTGTAGTCTACACATATCCTCCACTTCGCATTATTTTTTGGCACCACTACTAGTGGAGAGACCCACTTGCTATCGGATATTGGATAAACAAAGTTAACATCCAAATTTTTTTGTAATTTAGCTTTCACAATATCCTTAAGGTGAGGGTTTAATCTTCGTTGAAGCTGGCGAATGGGTCTAGCATCTTTTTCTGTATAAATGTGGTGCGTACATAACTGGGGATCAATTCCTTTCATGTCTGGGTAATCCCATGCAAAGGTTCCCTTATATTGTTTTAGTAGTTGGACCAACTCCTCTTCTTGTTCAACACTCACATTTTTGTTAATGTTCAAAGTTTTTCCTGGCTCAATCTCTATAGTTTTTCTATTGTAAACAGAAATGGTAGGTATTTATTGTTCTTGGATGTATTTCAGGGGATCTTCTTAGTTATCAAATGCTACCTTGATCATGTGACATTGCAAATGGGATCTGATTTTTGGTTGCTTGATAAAACTGTTAATGATGTCATCCTCTATTTGATCTTTAAAGTCGAGGGCATCTTCTATGGTTAGCAGTGATCTAATGTTTTCTATGAGATATGATACAGGTTGTCTCTTTGTTTTTATTATTGTTAGGCTTGGCTGGGTTGGAGGGTATAAAGCTAAGTTCTTGACATAACTCCCTCTAGTTATAGTCATGCTGCCTTGCCGGCAGCTAATATAGGCATCAGGAGTTGCCAGCCAAGGTCTACCTAAGATCAAAGGGTGTCCATCTAGCCAGTTTTTAGGGTTGATAATCAGGAAGTCAGTAGGATATTCCCAGGAGTCTATAGATACCATTACATCATGTAGTGTGCCTTCTAGCTTGACTACTGATCAGTCAGCCAGTTCCAATAAGGTTGTTGTTGGATCTAATGATGTAATTCCAAGTTTTTGACAAGTGGTGGTTGTTAGGATATTAATTGCAGCTCCCAAATCAACTAAGGCATTTGGAAATGATTGTCCATTGATTTTCACTGTAACTATAGGATTTCCTGGGTCCTCATACTTTACAGGTGCTTCCATTCCTGATAGTAAGTCAGATAGAGTGCCGACTACTTGGACAGTTGGGTTAGTTGTTGTTCTCCTCTTTGGATTCTTTATACATAGTTCTTTGATGGTTTTTTCATAAATGGGAATGTCTTGGATAGCTTGGAGGAGAGGGATTTTTATACACAAAATTTTCAATTCTCCCAGAAGATCAAAATCAGGATATTCTATTGGGCGAGGTATGATTAGTCATTCTGGGAATGGTGGAGAAGAGGTGGTTGCTTTCTCCTGAGTTTGTTGTTTAACCACATTCTCCTTTCGCAATGTTTGTTCTGAAGGTAACAGATTTTCAACTTGAACATTTTTTTCTCCCTCTATTTCTATTATGCACCCAGATCTTAGTTGAAGGTCGTTGCACTCCCTTAATTCAATTTCTAGTTCTGGTGGTTCCATTATTTGAACAGACTGAACCGGCCTATTATTAGGATTTGGGTTGGGCTGGGCTGGGAGTTGCGGTCTCAAGTTGGTCTGGGGATTTTGTTGCAATGTATATGGTGCTGGCAGTGTAGGTTGAGGGAGAGGGATCGTTCCAGCTGGCTAATTCGTAGGTCTTTTCCAGTTCGACTACCAGGTCTAACTCTGCAAGGTGGAAGGGGACCATTGTGTTGGATAAGTATTATTTTTTCAAAGTGGTGGACAGTAAGGAAAGTTTGGCCAATTGGTTTTATTTGTTTGATTTGGCCATGGTGATGTAGGAAATGGCTGTTGTCACCAATTGGGGAAAGGTGGCTTATTTTTCCACATTCCACTATATTTCTGAGCATTATACTGAGGAGACTGAAAAGAAGAGGATGGATCAATTGGCATACCATATTTGTCGTGGCTGCCATTTTCGGCGCTGATTGAGTAGGCATACCATTTATGATTCTTCTTCCGCTTCTTTGTAGACTACTTTCAATCCTGGGAGCGAGGGGAAACCTTCTGTGGAGTGATATTTCGTGTAGATGGCACAGACTTAGACTGTATCCAACGGGCACTCTTTATGGCTATGTTTCTTTCTGCATCTAGGGCAGAATATTGCTAAAAAAATTTCTGCTTCTGCTTGCTTTTTTTTAGCTTGCATGATTTCAAGTTGCATTGTCCGAGTCCCTAGAATATCAGTTTTGAAATCTTCTAGTATATTTCCAATTTCTGTGCAGGTTATACCTCCACCGGAGGTCTTGCTATCCCTTGTGGTCATGTCACCTTCTGTTGGTTTTATTCTTGTGCTTCCTCTTGAACTCCTGATACATAAATTAATAATGTCAGCGAAATTTTCCTGATATATATCACCTTTACCCATGATGTTTAATGTTTCAACCCATTGTTCCTTCATCCCTTTAATTAATGTAGTTTTTAACACATTATCAGGTAAGGGTAAACATGCATAGGGTGATCTATGGAGGTTGTATTGAAAGCGTTCTACATATTCCTCGAGTTTTTCATTAGGTTTTGCTATCATCTAAAATATTTCATCTTTTAATTCCCTGGACCTACAATAATCCTGATATTTCTTTAGAAAATCAGCTTTCATTTGATCCCAGTCATTTATAACACCTCCACCTAACCCCATAAACCATCGTAGAGCTACTCCTTTTAATGTGGAAGGAAATAATTTTAACTTTTGGGGATCGGTGGTATAGTCATACCCTCTGCATAATACATCAAATTCAAACATAAATTCATCTAGATATTTCGATGTTAAGCCGTGGAATGTAGGAATATACTGAAGAGGAATGGCCTTCATAGGTGCATTAAATGCAGTGTCCACAATGGGATATTGCAGTGTGGAAGTTTGTTGAGGTGGTTGCTGGTTATGGGCCTTTTGATCAAATATGTGTGTTGTGGAGGTAAATCCCCTCTGCGGACAGAGGCAATCCCTACTAGCCCAGACCGGGTCTAGCAACAATCGTTCACGCTATAGTGTAGGTTCCTAATTGCAAATAAACCAACTAGCGATGAAGGCTTACCTGGAATCCAACGTTGTCGCTTGTAGAGAGAGTAGTGCTCCGGTTCCTTAGCTCTGGAAGATCACAATCCTCACGATCTCCGTGATCGGACACCTGCACACGCAAGAAACAAAAAAAACGCAAGCGTAAAATCCAATATATGCAACTATACGTTAGTCAGAGAAGACATAACTCATCATCATATTCAACAACAAGAGTGGAACCATAACTAATAGTTGCTTATCATTAATCAATCAAAGAAGAATACAACCATAGCTCTGACGCTGAATTCTCCTTCGGAGGGTCGCCAGCGGAACACGTCTCGAAGAAGTCTGTCGGGGATGGGACAAACCTCTCTCTCTAGATGTCTCGACAATAATATCCTTGCTTGGATTTGGCCTTAAGGGAATGAATCAAGACTCTTTCAGCATAAGGATCTGATGGCTCTTGGGAACTTGGAGACTAGCTTGCAAATGAGATGAGCAAGCTTTTATAGATGGAGGAAGGGGAGTTGGGATCCCTATAATCATGGGATTGGCCCTATCCTCAAGGAAGCTTCCATGAGAGGTGGAAAACCACTTCCTCTACATGGAGATCCGGAGCCAAACCTCCCAACTCCAATTAGATACCAGTTTCTAGATCAGCTAGGACGAAACTTCCGCCATTTATTTTTTAAAAACACTCCTTAAAATGGCTGGCGCGAGTGCGACTCTGGGACAGAGTGCCAATTGGCGCACCCTCTTTGAAGAATTTCCCCCATTGGGGTGGGTACTGAACTGGCTACCCGCGCCAATGCAAAAAGGGGTGTTTTTATGGTTTTTCACAAGGAGTTGTCTTCAGGGCAATGAAAGTACATGTTCAGGGGAATGCCATGAAAGTGTTTCCAAGTTATGTCACTACTCACAGGTCGCGGAATGAGCCCTCCAATTGTGCGGGATGGGGAATTGCAGGGACGGGGAAAAATTGTTGTGTAACAGATGCCCCCTAAAGCATGAGGCCCGAGAGAGAGAGAGAGGGGTGAAATGCTTTACGAGAACGTTTCCAACTGAAAACATCGTCGTCAGAAAACCTGCGTAGAGAATTACAACTGATGTCTCAAATACATGATATATACGTGGTATGGGCATAGCCATCCATAACAGAGTATACAATAATCCAGATCCAAGGCATGGACGCAGCCATCCAGTGAGGATCAGTAAATATACTCAGGTATGGTCGCAGCCATCCAATCAGTGAGTCATGTAACTAATCATAATAATCCACAAAATCGCAGCCTGGATTATAACAGATAGAATCCAGGGTCTTGCGCTCCATCTCGACCCGAACAAAGTACAAGTTCAAGCATGCGAATATGTGAGCTGAATTCGAACATGCAAGAACATCGTCTAATTACCAGCCAATGATGAAAGTTGTTAACAGACGCGAGAGGTACCTCCATTAATGCCAATGGTCCTCAAGGTACTACAGGTACAATCTACGGCATGTGAACAATGAGCTGACATCGAACACCCGCAGAATCACTCGATCGGAGGCAAATGATGAAAACCTCACGCCGAATGCAAAGAACCTGCCATTGAGGCATGCAAGGTCCAAGGTACCAGAAGGGAGTCTCTAGATCATCTTCCTGGATAATGAGCTGAAGTCGATAAGAAGTGACCTTGATTGAAGGTGGGCCATAGTGTTTCCCACATCATCGACACGAGATAGAGGAACATAATGTCTTTGTGAATCAAGATCAGATGAGAATCAGAGGAAGGTTGATACTTGTTAAACACCATGTTAAAGCACACACATGGTGTATGAGAAAGAAGAATGCACACACAAGAGAAACAACACACAATGAAGGATAAGCGTGAGGCTTTTTTTTATTTTCCATTATACAAAGATGTACATTTATAGTACAATGGTGTGACTCTTGGTTTCATATTCCAAGGCCACTTGGACTCCATTGTGACTTTTTGAATTCCACACCTACCCATGAGGATTAGGTGTTCCAACATCCCCCCTTAATCCGAAGGGGTATGTGTGAGTCCAAGAAAAGAGTTGTAATACAAATCTGCAAAGTATACATGGCAGCACTTGGCTGAATCAACTCTCTGAAATGTTGGAAAAAGAGGTGGTTTTAGGATGACCACAAACACTGGAACGCAATACATGTTGCAGTTCCCGGAACTCTTCCAAAACTGGCAAGAAGTTAAAAACTTCTGCTAGAGGAATTGTCCCTCATATAAAAGGGAGACCTTCGACCTAAAAGAAGGGAGGTCTACGACCTGTGATGGTTTTAGGATTACCAACAACTCTGGAATGCTTGTAGCATTTCCTGGAACTCCACCAATGCTGGCAAGAAGCTGAAGGCTGCTAAGCTGAAGGCTTCTGCTAGAGGAAGTGTTCCTCATATGTGATGGTTTTAGGTTGTCCATCAACCAAAGATGGTGGTTTAAGGTTGTCCACCAACCAAGGGCATGCTCATGGGCATCCGTGTCTCTGGCTACATCTCTGAATCCGGAATGACGAATTGTGGCTCAGGCTCGCTTGAACTCTGGCTACAACTCTGAACATAGAATGAGAGATTGTGGCTCAGGCTCGCTTGATCTGTTGTCGAAGCTTGTACATGACCACCATTTCCCCCCCTGTCAGGGACAAGGTGAGATGATGGCGAAAACTCAACTGCAAGTTTGCTCAATATCCGTGAACAAATTCTAACATGTGTCGTAAACATCTTCTTGGCTGCTGATGCCCATTGCCAAGAAGCGATCCATCCAAGATGAATCTTGGTTCTTGCAGGAGGCTTGTTTCTAAAGCATCTGTCTGAAGAATGGGTGTGCCGACCACAGTGCTTGCATGGATGAAGATCAAAACAGTGATCTTTCATATGGCCAACTCGATCACAGTGTTGGCATTTTAAAATCTGTTGTGGAAGTGGAGCAGGATCTGGAACAGTTGCAGGTGAACCGTCATACAGGAATCCGGCACTCTGAAATATGATGGGCTTGGTGTAGTCCGGAATATGAAAGGACACATCCTTGTCATATCCAAGACCAGTTCTGTGCTTGTTGTGGACAAGCTCTTCCCAAGGTCTGATGATGGGCTTAGGAAGTGCAGGCTGAGTGGCTGCATCTGCATGTAAATCTGCTCTAGTACAAGGCACTGAATGGGAATCAACTGAAACTTTACTGACATGCTGCTGATGGGAGTCAATCTCAATCTTCTGAACAGAAACAGGTTCAGAATGGTGACTCTTTTGCTGAAGTTCATCTTGTTGAAGCTGAGATTCCAACTGCAAAAACTCAATCTTCTCTTGTGCATCTAGCAAACAACTCTGAATGTTACATAGAGCATCCTTGCTCATTTTTATCACATCATCAACATTTGAATGAATGAGGTCATTCAACAACATTAATGCCTCATTGATTTTGGCCATTTTCAACAACTTAGGCTCAAAAAAGAAAGGGCGTCGGCTACAACCGAAAATGCACCCGTTTACAATGTGATTCAACAACAAATACAAATGACTCAAAGTACAAAATGTGCTCCTCAAATGATGGAGGGAAATCAACAATATAACAACTCAAATACTGATTGCAACTATGAAGAAGATGCAAATACAATGTCAATATCTCTGCAAAAATATGTGTAAATGTGTCGCTGAAAACATGTGCAAGAAGCTTTTAAGGCAGCTGAATTTTCTTCTTCAAGGAGTTGTTTTCAATGATGCCAAACTTGTCTTCAAATGTCAATTTCTTCAAAAAATTACTCTTCGAATCAATGCCACAAATCATAAAATGTAATCTGCAAATTTTTCTATGTCATTTCTTCAATTCTGCTCACATGTCATTGTTGTTCAAATCTTCTCTCTCTCCTCTCTCTCTGCTGTTTTTTTTTTTTTTTTTTTTTAATAAATTAATTAAAAAAAAAGAATAATTAAAAAATGGGGAATTTAAAAAGGCATTATTAAAAATGAAAGGAAAGGGGTTAATTAAAAGGATGGGGGAATTAAATTAATGGAGGAGAGATATTACGTGGAGGGGGGTTATTAAAAGTGGAGTAATTAAAAAATAGGGAAAAGGAGAAAGGAATTAATAATTAAAAAGGGAGTGATTTTTAAAAAAGGAAAGGGTCGAATATTAAAAGGAGTGATAAGGGGATTAATGGGAAGGGGGGTTATTAATGGGCTTGGTGGAATTAAATGATAGTAATTTTAAAAGTCGAATTTTTAAATGTCGAGGGTGTAAGTGAGATGAGAGTAGGTGGAGCGTGGGTCGTAGGGAGAGGTGAGGGGTCGGGTTTGGGGGCCGAAAGGCCGTGGGTGAGCGCGCATATGTGCAGGCGGGAAGGGCGAGTAGGATAGGTAGGGAAGGGCGGTATGAAGGATAAGCGTGAGGCTTTTTTTTATTTTCCCTTATACAAAGATGTACATTTATAGTGCAATGGTGTGACTCTCGGTTTCATATTCCAAGGCCACTTGGACTCCATTGTGACTTTTTGAATTCCACACCTACCCATGAGGATTAGGTGTTCCAACAATACTTGCAGAGGTCAACTTCTCTTGAACATATAAACGGCACGACAGTGAGTTTGGCAGCATTTGACATCAACGGATCAGAGGTCATGGTGACGAGGCAAAGAGCAGATGAGAGGTCAAAATGATCACCCAAACCCACGGAAGCAAGTGAACAAACAAGATGAGATGTCCCCAACCCGACACGACCATGATTTTGGTTCCATTTTTCCCCACCATTTCTGGCGAGTACCCCAATTATTTTGATAACAAGCTTGAAGGGGATAGCATATGCTTGTAATATAAGTTCTTCCTTCGGATGAATCCATCCTACTACATTTAACGAGCCCTAGGAAGGAGCGACTCGAATAACGTCATTACGACTGAATCCAATGTCATCAGGGTTTAACGAGTCTGACAGAGGAAGAACTCGGCGTCTTTTCAAGTTTAGAGAGTCTGAAAAGACAGCGGAAAAGTAGACTCCAACAGTCCCTTTTCGTAAATAGTTCCTCAGATCCGAAAAGGTAGAAAACTATGTCTGAGGAAACCTCCTAGTCGCAATAGGCTAGGGTATTCCTTTTTCATAAATAATCTATCCCAGCCCGAAAAAGGGGTAAACGTATACTAGGTAGATGTCGTTTCGGGGCCACTTTAACGAGATCGAAACGACAAGGGCCTCGGCAATCTTTTCATGTTTAGAGAGTCAGAAAAGAGCTGAAAGATGACTCCAAAATGACATTTTCGTGTATTTACCGAGTCCGAAAAAGTATAAAATACAACTCATGTCACCGTTTAAGTTGCGTGAAAACCTGTTGCTGCACATAAAGGCAAGTGTAAAATCCATTTTCGACAAAATATATTAAAATATTAATAAAAATGACTTTTAAAAACCTAATTAGATTTCAAAAAGTTATAAATAAGTCTCAAATGGTAAAAACAAAATTACTTTTACTTTTTACCTCATTGGAAAGCAACAGTGGTCCATTTCATGTGCGAACTTCTGACGGCGAATACGACTAATCCGAGCTACTATTCATTTCCCTGTTTCTTCCAAGTAATAGACGTTTCCCTAAGCTACATTTCAATCCATTTTTTATATGTTTTAATTATGTATTATACTTCTGGGCGAACCATTTTGAATTTTTAGGGCTCGCTCCATTGGCGCGGGTATCGGGCACGAACCCGCGCCAATGGACATTTCTTCACAAAGAGGTCACGCCAATGGCGCAATGCAATTTTCCGCTCAAAATTTTGAAAATGTGAGCTATCTATGTGGATTTTCAAATGTTCCAGAGATCTAACAATGTAATTTTTATTGTGTTGATGCAGATATAAAGGCAAAAATGGTTATTGAATGGAAGGAAATGGAACATGGAGAGGAGGATGAAATTGCCATGGAGAATGAGGCCTGCATGACTGCACTTAAGAACTGTGGACTTAAGAAATTCTTCCTTGCACCATATTTACGAGCTCAGCCAGAGCTACTACAATACTTGGTCAGTATATGGGACGAAAATGAAGAAGTTTTCAAACTTCGGGACCAAGTACTGGAACTAGAGGTTTCCGATGTATACTTCATAACTGGATTGTCGCGCAGAGGTCCGGTGCCCATCCTGACAGGCAATATACCATCTGGGGAAAAGATGGAGCAGGTAATGGCGAGGGTGTTCCCAAGGGCACGAACCGGATCAGGAAGTGGGAAAGTGGGCATCCACACTGTCAAGGATCTAGCACTGAGAGTAGTGCTACACACCATCACACGAGCTGCGGGATCGCAAGCTCCACACGAGGAAACCAAGGCCCAACTCCTGCTAGCCACTAAGTGTATGAATCCAACACTGTTTGATTGGGCTACTACAGTGACCACAAATATCAAGAGGCAACACACAAAGTGCAAGCAAGTCAAACTGAAAAAATTTGGCTATGGTTCCATTTTGGTATCGTTCATCCTGGAACGACTACCTATCTTTCAGGACCAAGGGGCCATAGTTGCTGAGCCGATACCAAGAGAGCCAAGGATGGCTCGATGGGCAACACTTATGCCCAGGTCGGGAGGAGGCCAACAGATGTCCTGGAGGCTGGAGTTTTTTGGATGGTTACGGCGTCAGTTGATCGTGGTCGAGGATTGGCCCTATGCCGGGACCGATTTCACTGGAGACCCAGATCTCCCACTTCCAGAGGGGGATGACTGGGACGAGGAGTTGGGTATGACCTCTCTTTTTTATTTTTATGTTTTATGATTCTTTTTTAGTAATACATGTCTGTTTTAACACTAGTTTTATGTGTATGCAGACGTCGGCCCAGAGAGACCTGCCGGTATGTCTCCCATTGCACGGAGAACTCAGCCCGTAGCTGACCCTCAGGCGGAGGGTGTCGAGGGGGGAGAGTTAATCCAGAACCTTGAGGGGATCGCCCGAAGGATTCCAGACTACGCCCAGCTGGAAGATGTCCTGATGGCGTACCAGAGACACACAGTGGGAGTGCCTAGTCGCCTCCACCGACTCTTGAGATGCTTAGTGTGCGCGGTAGCATGTTACCATGAGCACCATGCGGATTAGACACCTAGGGATTCTTTCATGCATATATTTTTTAGAGACATGTCATCTCCGGATGTATTAATACGAACATGTATATTTTTTGATTTTATGTGATGCACACTATGTAAACATTTCGACACATATATATATATATACACATACCTATTTCTGGATGGATCTTCTTACATGTGATGATGTTTTATAAATTGCGCAAATGTCTATCTAGAACCAAATTAGCTACTACATCTATTAATGTATTCATATGTCTAGGTATGTGCTGATATGTGATATAGTCAAAATTTCTCTCCAGCAGACGAATACGCAAATACAGACGTAAAATGGATGGATTTCTTACTGAATAATGCTCGTTAAGTTGTAATACTACAAGTTGTGAGTCTAGATACATAATTAATTCACGAATGCCAAGGTTTACAGCCTCGGTTAATAATTCCAATACAACACTATATTCCGCGATATTATTTGTAGCAGGACCCAGACACACACCTTGCAGGTTAACCAACTCACCAGCAGGATCATAGATTACCCAGGCTGCCGAAGACAGATTCCTGGTACTGCGGGAGGCACCATCCGTGAAACCCACAAACGGAGTAATGGACATCTGCACAATCAGGAAGACCCAATCAGTAGAAAGACGCTTACATCGCACACCACACCAAACATGCACACAAATAAATATACACACCTATGTACACACACGACACCAAAAATAACTTCAAGCGTAGTATTTCTTAAGGTACAGCCCATTCATAGGCTGCCCCAGCGGAACTCCTTCATAATCAATGAGCTCATAAGCCCCATTCTTCAATACTCATTTTACTATATAGGGCCCATGCCACATGGGCTGGAGCTTTCCTGCCCCGATTTTGTCATGCGCTTGGTCGTATAGGAGGACAAGGTCTCCTTCGACAAAGGAACGTGGAGAGACAGATTTATCAAAGTGTGATTTGACCCGCTTTTTCTATGCTTCAATGACTAAAGCAGCAAAGCGGCGGGTTTCATCGAACCGTTCCAAATACAAGAGACGCTCTTCTTCAGGAGAAGTATTGGGAAAAAGTTCCATAGCTAGCTTTAAGGAAGGAATTTCGCACTCAACCAAAAGAGTTGCTTCCAGACCATACACCAATTGAAATGGTGTGAATCCGGTTGCACTCTTTGCTGACGTCCGGTATGCCCATAAAGCTGAGAACAATTGGAGGTGCCAATTGGCCTTATGAATTCCAACTGTTCGTTGAAGCATTGTGACCAAAACCTTGTTCACAACCTCAACCTGGCCATTTTCTTGGGGGTAATATGGCGTTGAGCTATCGTGCCGTAAGCCCAATCTTGATGTCAGCTCGGCCATCATGTAATCTCGAAAGTGAGTACCATGATCGGTAGCAATGGCCTGAGGGATCCCAAAATTTGCAATGATATGGTTGAAGATAAATTGGGCAACTATCTTACCATCGGTGGCTAGTGTAGGCATCGCTTCGGCCCACTTAGTAAAGTAGTCGACAGCAACGATTATATATGCATGCCCCCCGGCCGAATGAGGGTTACACGTCATGAAATCTACGCCCCATTTTGTGAAAGGGCCGACGGTAATGACAAGATGTAGAGGGAGGGGTGGCACGCGCATCTTGCGCTGAAAAACCTGGCACGCGTGACATTTGTGGACTACAACAATACAGTCTTTAAAGATTGACAGCCAGAAGTAACCCGCATGCAGAATCTTCTGGGTGGTGGCATATCCAGACATGTGACCACCACAGGCGCCACTGTGACAGTCATTTAAGACTCTTTCAGCCTCTTCCAAAGTCAAACATCGACGGAGCACCGAATCTACTCCAACCCGGTATAATGTATCTCCTACAATGCGGTAGGGTTGAGACTGATGCCGAATTCGACGTCGGGCATATTTGGTCAACTCAGAGTGAAAGGATGACGTCTGAAGATACACAATAATATCGCCATACCATGCGTCACGGGTGCTAATAAGGAAGATGGTTTCGTCTGGAATATGTTCTTCAACATGAGATGGGGGGGAGTCTGTTGGGAGAGAGCAAATAAGATCCGCGAAAACCAGTGATTTGGTCGACTTAGCAGTAGTAAACTCTAGGTCGAACTCCTGAAGGATGATGATCCATTTGGAGTATTTTCCCCCCAGTAATTGTCGAGAAAGAATATATTTCATGGGGTTGCAATCTCAAACCACGGTAACGATACGCAGCAGGATGTAGTGGCGGAAACGTTGCACAGCTTGTACAGCTGCTAAAGCTAGCTTCTCGACTTGAGCGTAACGCATTTCCGTGTCGAGAAGATTCCGCGATAGATAGTAAAAAACGTGTTCGTTTCCATCATCGTCATCCTGCACCGGAACCATAGCTATGGTGCTAAACGCAGCAACCAAGTATAGAGTGAAATCAAAGTGATAGTTTGGAGGCTGAAGCAATAGAGCATTAACCAGTAATGTCTTAAGCTTCTCAAAGGATTTTTGAGCAATGTCGTCCCAATGAAAGGGAATGTTCTGCTTTAGAAGACGCATGAATCCTTTGGCCACTTCCGCGTAGTTCGGTATAAAGCGTCGTAGGAAGTTAGCTTTTCCCTACAGACTCTACAATTGATATAATGAAGAGGGTGATGGGAGGTTGACAATGGCCTCGACCTTTAGGGGATCGAGGCGAATCCCGTCCTTGGAGACTATGAACCCCAAAATACGGCTAGAATCCACGCAAAAGATGCATTTATGAGGATTGAGCCGGATATTATAGCGTCGACAGCGAAGGAAAATCTGGCGGAGGTGTTCTAGGTGGTCCTCTCACCGAGCTGAATGAGCTGGCAAATCGTCCAGATAAGGCTAAACGATATGGCATATGTCATGGAACGCATAAGACATAGCACGCTGGAAAGTGGCTCCAGTGTTCTTCAAGTCGAACGGGAGCTTTTTATAGGCAAAAGTACCCCACAGATAGATGAATGCAGTCTTGTGTTGATCAGCAGGTAGAATATTTATCTGATTATACCTGGAAAAGCCATCCATCAGGGAATAAATCTCACTCCCAGCACATTCGTCAATGATTTGATCTATGAAAGGAGTGGGGTAATTTTCCTTTGGACATGCCCGATTGATATCCTAGTAATCAACACAAACTCTAATAGTGCCCTGTTTCTTATCTACAGGGACAATGTTGGAGACCCATTCTGTGAGGGGAATCGGGTAAATGAAGCCCGCGTTCAGAAGTTTTTCAACGTCTACTTTAATGGCAGCTGCTTTGCGAGGATGCACCGGGCGCAGGTGTTGGCGCACGGGTTTCGCACCAGGATAGGTAGGAATCTCGTGCACTACTATGCTGGGATCAATCCCGGGAATTTCCTCATAGGAACAAGCGAACACGTCTCTGAATTCTCGAAAAAGATCAGTATAAAATCGTATCTCATCAGGAGAACAAGTTACTCCCACGTGTATATTCTCAACTATCCCCGGTTTAATAGAGATGTCGATTGGAATGGTCTGAGTAATGTTGCTCAGGTTTCCCTCTGAAAGCACCTCATGTGTCAATATGGGCGTCTGGAGAGGTGTAGTGGGAACCTGAGATGCAAAACGCTCTAGACAATCTGACATTGCCCCAAAGCTACGCATGAATGAGGAACGATGATGTCCATCGCTCCAAGGCAGCTCCTCAAGAGACATTGTTTCAACAATGGCTTCATCAGAAGGGAAAATCTCTTTAAGAGGATCAGGCGAGTCGGCCTCGCCAAGCCAGGGGGATTGAGAATAGATGTATAAATCCATGCTCGAAGGAGCATGCTGAGGAGGGGGAGGATCAGATGCGGCGACGATTTCACAGTAGCTAATATCTACTGGAGTTAAGGGCATCGATTCTCCAAACTCAGCCACCTGCTCAGGCGAAGGGATGAGCCATGGGTTGTCATACCTAGAGATCATATTAACTTGAGCGGTGTGCGATGGTGGTGCGGGAAAAATACCCATGAGGATGGGGTCCTTAAAGAGACCGGGTCCTACACTGTCAGGGGGATTTTGGATCTGATCCACGTACAGAACGTTATTCTCGGAGGTGGAGGTGAAGAAAGACAACTGATCCACAGTAATGATTTTGTCCTTGTGAGGGAACTTAATAAGTTGAAAGAGGGTGGATGGCACGCATAACATGGCGTGAGTCCAAATGCAGCCGAGAAGTATATTGTAGTTAAGCTTGGCGTCAACTACTACTTCTACGCTGACTGTCTTCCCCTGTAAGGTAATCGCTAAACTCTCGATAACACCCAGGGGTTTCAATTCCCGACCATAAAATGCCTCTAGGGCATTAGGAGATTATGAAAGGGCCGGAGAGCCAATGGCCTTCCAGCAAGCGGACGACATGACACAAGTAGAAGCACCTTCATCCACAATGGCCCTATGGATGTTAAGACCATTGATCCCGACTTGAATAACAAGAGCGATATGATGTGGAATTCGTGGGGTAAAGTTCTCTAAGTCGAAGGTGAGAAGATTAGAATCAGTGGGATCGATCCCACCAATTGTAGACAAAAAATCTTTCCGTTGTGACGGGCAACTTTGAAGAACTTCCAATGCAGACATGGCAGAAGGCGCCTGTGCCAGATCCTCAACAATACTGTAGTGCTGAGCAGCACGGGCATTCGGATTGTAGGAAGATCTTCGTAGAACACCTTTAGAAGGTGGCCTCACAACAGGTTCAGCAGTAGGCTTCTCAATTTCCAATGAACCGGAGACAGGTGGGGGAGGTGGACCGTCCACAACTGCCTTCCCAGGTGCCTGACGCGATTCATTGTAATCCTTCGAATGCGTAGCAATAGAGATAGGTGTAGCACCATTCATCATAAAGACCTGGGACCCAAATGGTGCAGATGGTGAAGGTTGTTCAACCATCTGGGTCTGCTGAGATGGGAACGGTTCTTTAAGAACTGCCGGACTCCCTTTGGATCCTTTTAGAAGTTGACTAACTTCAGATCGTCATGGACAATCTTTTGTATAATGATCTCCTTCACAAATGAGGCAGGGGTACTTCAGTTTACGTTGGAAACCGTCCTCGATACGAGGTTTGGAAGATTCTGGCTTTGGAGCATCGGATTTGGATTTACCTTTTCCCTTCTTCTTTCCTTTGGAGGCTTTTTCCGTAGGATTAGCCTGAACGGCGTTAACCTCCGCAGTTTTGCCAGAATCGGGAGGAGCGGGAGGAGCAGAATTATGGGATGAGTTGGACTTCTGCTTCCCATTCGAAGATTTCTTTGAATTTTGAGACACGGAACCAATAACACCATCCACCGCTGGGGTAGGTGGAGCTTTAGAGGTTCCAGACCGTGAAGCATCAGGAAAAATATCATAAAGCGTGCCAGACTGAGAGTATACCAGATCTAGATATTGGGCACGCGCTATGGCTTGTTCTTCAGTCACACACGCTCCCATAGCAATATCTTGGGTGATTTTGTTAACGAAGGAGGTGGTGAACTAGTGAGTTAGTATCTGATCAGGTATATGAAACTTGATCAGTCTACGACGACGTCGCCACTCATGAATGTGATAAAAAATGTGGGTGGCTTTGTCCTGCTTCAAAGAAGTCAGGAGGTGCGTCCTGACTTCGTAGCGAACCGGTAACTGAAAATGAGTCAGAAAAGCCATGGCTAACGTATTGAAATCTTGAAAGATGCCACGGGATAATTCAATATACCACTTAGCGGCAACGCCAGTCAAAGTGCGCTGGAAGAGGCGTAGACGAATGGAATCATCCACCCAAGAGTTGGACGAACAACAAAGATGGTAACTCATCACGTGAGCTTGGGGGTCCTACCCAGCTTTACCCTCAAACTTGGGGCAATCACCGGGCACCTTGGTAGGAACTGGAGGCCAATAAGGATTATGCAGAATTGGATCATTAGTTAATTTCAAAACATCCGGTAATTCCAAGGTAGCCAGAAACGGTAATGGCAGATTGGACGGCATACCTGGCCCTGGATAAGGACCAGTACCTATACTCCACGCTAGTTGAGAATATCCTTGCCCCCAGGGGTTCTGTCCCGTAGGATTCTGACTGTAGGGGGTATAGGTCGTATATCCAACCTGATTCGGTTGCTGGTAACTAGCGTACGGGGCTTGATAACCAGAGTATGGACCTTGATTGTAAGTCGGCCCTGTGTGAGCAGCATGTGGATTTGGCTGTTGAGCATAGGTGTAGCCGGGTTGCTGAGAGTAATAGTTAGAACCTTGGGGCTGGCTATAATTCGATCGATATTGACCATGAGAATAGTAGCCGCCCTGAGGTCAAGTGGGTTGCTGATAGGTGGGACCCTACTGAGCCTGATAATTAGGGTGCAGCGGTTGATTTGGCTGCGGCATTGAATAAGTCGGCTGTTGGGAAAGGTAAACAGGATGTGCAGGCTGGTCTGACTGAACAGGCTGACCTGGCTGAGCGGGCTGCCCTGGTTGAATAGGTTGACCCGGATAAACAGGTTGTGCCGGTTGTGCATGTTGACCTGGCTATTGAGCAGCACCAGGTTGTGCCAGATGGGCCAGTTGGCCTGGTGGAGGGACACCAGGTTGTGTCGGATTGGCCAGTTGGCCTGGTAGCGGAATAGATCCAGGTGGTTGCTGATAACCGATTTGACCTGCAACAGGACCATAAGATGGTCCTCGCTGATGTGCAACGTTGGGACCAAGAGGATACTGTGGTTGCAAAGGTTGAGAGGGTTGGACTTGTCCCCCAGGACCGTATACCGGCCCGGGTTGGTACCCCTATTGACCTGTGAGTCCTTGAGGTTTCCCAGTTGGGACTCGAGGGAGAGGCTACACGAGTTGACCGAAAGGGTTGTAATACTGTCCTTGCGGACCGTACAATGGCCCTTGCTATCCCGGAGGGTAGCCCTGTATGGGCTGTCCCTGCTGTTGGGGTTCCCATGTTTTGGCCAGATTGGCAAGACCAAAAGATGAGACAACATCAGAACCACTTTGGGGCCCTAGGATCTAGCCCTCCTGGACCCGAAGAGGGATATCTCCAATAAAGAAAGAATGATTTATCTTTGAAGCTCGAATTGAGATATTAGGCTAGTTATAAAGCACAGAGGGGGGTTTTAAATGGTTTGGTTGAAGGGTTGCTGGGTTGGTTAGGAGATCATGGACTGGGAAAGCAATGGGAGAAAAGGAACAAAGCAGCAGGAGGCTTCAGCAAAAAGGAAAGGCCAAGACCGTGCCATCCATTGGGCTATGGAGTCATGAAAGGAAATTACATGCAACAACTAGCCAAGGCTTTCAAAGGGCAATTCATCTATACTAAAGGATCTTTTTAGATAGATGATGGGATGGAACATTAAGGAGGAAAATGAAAGAAGGAGAACAGCCCAATTTCTGTCTATAGATCAGGTCAGAGGTCATTTAACTCTAGACCTGCTTGCACATACTCAAAGGTAGCTCTCAAAGAGACAATGGGGCTGCTTATAGATCAGACCAGAGGTCATTTAACTCCAGATCTGCTTTAGCAACTCCAAGAGAAAAATAGAGATATATTTGAAAAAGAAGCATCCAAGTGGCAAACCCCCAAGTTCATACATCAGCCAGCAGGCAATAACATCCGCTGCACTGGTTAAACCCATGAATTTACTCTTGGATAACACATTTTAGTAGAAATCATTGATGGCAAGGAGAGCAGACAGCATAGGGCACCTAACAAGGGTGAATCCTATACCATTATTCTGATGCAAGCCCAGAAGAACATGAAACAATATGAAAATGTAAATAAATAGAGTTAGAAACACATCACCAATAGTAATAGACCAGGATCCTGTGAAATGTGCTTTGATTAATAGATGCAAAACCAGTCATGTACAATAAGCTTAATGGCAGTTACAGTCCAGACTTCTCCTCCCAGCCTATTACATACAAACTACTGTAGCCTATACAGTATTCTATGAGTCAAAAGCTGAATCCTAACGGATGCCAATGATAACAGCATTATGTTCTCGGGGGATATTTTATGGAGAGGAGAAAACGGTAGATGAACATTAGTTGATCTCATTAAAATAACGGAATCGGCTGATGTTCACGCCCATACTGCTTAATGTCAAAACGCAGCACTGTGTGTACTCTGTAGACTGCTTTGGAGATCTCTGTCAGGCCGAAATCGACCTCGGATGTTTCTTTGGGATCCTTTCTGGTGCTTGGAGCTCTGTGTTGCCATTCTGGAATAAATGAACTGGTTCAAAGGTCCGTCTGTCCATCCATGCTTCATTACTGCGGCCTGGCAATCTTTTAAGAAGCTCTGTCAGTGTTCTTGACTTTCCTGGGCTCGAGAAACATGGAGGACGCTGCGGGAAGGTGTAATTTTGGAGGAAACGTCCTGCTGTTAGGTGGCGCAGTTATGGCGTTGCTGGTGCGCTCCTTAGTCTTTAAACTAAACCTTAATCCTTTGAATGCGGGGTTAACATTTGATTTCATTAATAACAGGAACCAACCCCCTTTGAATTCGTTCTGCTGGTCGCTGGCAATGCTGAACTGGCCATCTCTGTACCATCTGCACACTGAAATAACTCTGTTTAAAACTCGGGCAGTGGCGGCGGAGGAAATGCTGTGGAGGCGGTGGTATGGTGGCGGAACGGCAAAAACAGCGGAGATGCAAATGAAAGTGGTGGCGAGATGATCACACAGTGTAAAGACTCAAATGTGACCACCAGAGTGATTTACAAAGGAAAACATGAAAAAACAATGGAGCGGAGCATGAATGTGGGACCCAGCAGAGGCGGAGGGCGATGAAACCTGAGCCGTCAGATCCGGGAGGAAACGGACGACGGAGATGAAATCGCACAATCGCAATCGAAGGTTGGAGCGAGTGGCAATCGCAACGCACATTCAAAAAGTTCCGATTACGATTAGAGGGGTGGTGCGATTAAGCGATAACCGTCGATATGGAGGAGGAACGGACGGCGGAGATTCAATCGGAAGACAGAGAGAAGAACTTGCGATCGGCGATCGGGGGGGAGAATGCGATTGAGCGCTGGCCGTCCGATCGCGGGGAGAATGGACGGCTGTGATTGAATCGGGAGACAGCAGGGAAGGCTTGCGATTGCGATCGGAGCGCTGTTGCGATTAAGCGCCAACCGTCGGATCTGGAAGGGAACGGACGGTGGGGATGCAATCGGGGGAGAAACAGAAGGACTTGCGATCAGCGATCGGGCGGACTTGCGATTGGCGCAGGACCGTTGATCAGCAGGGAGATGGACGGTTGGGATTAAATCGGGCGGAGGGTAGGGAGGCTTGCGATGGCCGTCGAATCTGCGGGAGGATGGATGGCTATGATTAAATCGGAGCATCACAATCGGAGGTAGAGAGAAAAGGCTTGCGATTGATCGGAGGCTGTTGCGATTAAGTGCTGACCGTTGGATCTGCGATCAGATCAATGGCTCACAATCAATCGGTGGGAAAAGAGGAGGGTGCGGAAGGGGAGATGCGATTGTGCGACAACCGTCGATCTCAGGTCCAGATCAACGGCGGGGATGTAATCGGAGGATAAAACAGAAAGCGAGAAGGAAAAGAAGCGATTAGCGCTGGGCCGTTGGATCGGCTGGGAGATGGACGGCCAGGATATGATCGGAGGATCGCAATCGGAGCGCGATGCGATCAATCGGGGGGTGTCACTTGAGTGTTCTGATTGCGATCGACGGCCCAAAACGTGTCGCAGGACTTATTATAATAAAACAATCGCATCGGCTATTTTCAATATTACACAGGGTTTTCGCACCCGCCCGGCTTCCGATTACGATTAGCGCCTGGGACTTAAGCGCTTGGTCCCAGCGCGGGGTCATATGTGGGGAAGTGGTTAAGGGGAAGGGGCTAGGCCTTAGAATAAGGTCGGGAAGTGGGTTTTAGCCCCTTTTAATGTAATTTGAGGGCTGGGAAGGGTAACGATAGAGGAATAAAGGGGAAAAAGGGAAAACAAAGGGTAGGGGAAGAAATTAAAGGGGATTTTGGGAGGATTTGGGGGGTAAATGGGGAAATAGAAGGGGAGAAAAGGGGGGAATAAAAAGAGGTTAATTGAGGGAAAAATAAAGGGGAGAGGAGGCCTTTGGGCATTTCTTCACATAACAGAGAGGCTTTATAAGGGGAATCAGCAGAGGGGATTTGATCAAAGGATAAAAGGCACATAGAGGCTTCAAGGAGACTGTGTTTTCAGAGGAAATGCATTCCTTGAAGACTCAATCGACAATTTAGCCCACTATTTGCTTGTCAAAAATTTCATAGGGGGGCTAACACCTGCGGATCATAAGGATAGTCAGGCTGGCCTGAAGGTTGGCCTTGAAAAGGTTGTCCTTACGGGTTGTAGGGTTGTCCAGCCTAGTTATACGATAAACCCTGAGCATGAATTTGAGCCTCAGGAGCAGGTAAACGTAAAGGGTTCCCATGCTCATCGTACTGATATGGAAAAACGTACACGGGTGTACCATCCTGTGCAAAATGCGAAAAGTACGAGCGGTTGGGATCTTGAGAGGACTGTCCAACCTCGGGGTTCGACTGTTGCAGAGACAATCGATACTCCTCCGAAGAGATGTTCTCTAGCATAGCAGATGCTATGTAGATGTCTTCGGGAAGGGATGTAGTCCTTACGGACTGGGTAGTAACGACGAGTGTAGATGCGGCCACACAAATAGTGGGCATGGAGGGTACAGAAGTAACCTGAGGGGATGACGTAATGGGTGTCTATGGAGACATCCCCAAAGAAGTAACAACCGGCCTCGTAGAAGGAGCTGATACCCCCATAGAGGTAGCGGCGGCAATAATCTGACCCAAGGATCTATACCCGGCTGGTAATGAGGGACCGGGTGATGACATAACAGATGGTTCAGGGTTGTCTCCTGGAAATAACCTCCGAGGAAAAAACTGGTAATCTTCACCGGACGTGGGGATTTCCTCGCTAGATTCACTCATGCTTGATCCTGCCGCTAGATCTCGTAATAGACAGCGAGGACTAGGAGGAACAACAGCAGCTATAAAAGGCGAACCTGATGTAAGAGGAGGGAAATCTTCCCCTACTCCCAATCCAAACCAAGGGTCAGAAAAGGGCCAATTGAACTCAACTGGTCCTCCAAAGGGTTGCTCAGACAGAACCGGACCCCATCGGGAAACTCGGAAACAATGGGCTGCTGGGGTTTAGCAAAGGACTGAGAAGCCTCTGACGAATCGTCCGTATATGGACTACCAGTAGATGAAATGGAAGGTTCCGCCACTGTGACAACAATTACAAGAGAAAAATATCAAACACACACACAGGCTGAAAAAGAGTCAAGACACACAATCAAACAGCCAACAAGCAAAATCTAACAAGGCGTGTGATCGCGGGTGATTAATTTTACCACATTGAAACTTAGAAACTTCACCGTTTCATGTTTTAAGAGTCGAGAAACGGATGAAAGGTGACTCTATCTCTTTCAATTTTGAAACAAGCGTGAAAGGACAAGCGCTTGGTGATCCTTTCAAATTTAAAGAGTCAGAAAAGATCAAATGACTACTCAGGAATACTAGGCAAAAGGGTGTACCAAATAACCGTGAACTGCAATATACACCTTGGTTTCAAAATGAAAGAGAAATCAACCAAGGACTTAACGTACGTGCAGGCAATCTCCCTGAATGTTGTTTCTGATGTATCAAGGGTATAGGGCGGCAGACTCGGCTTCCTATGGATAAAGGATAGAAACCTAGTGGGGTCTCCCTTTATATACTCGACGGTACGGGGAGCACAAGTTCGTACTAGTGTTGTCTAAAGCCAAGAGGCAAACGATAGCTACTAGGTTTAAATACGCCAGAACACATCTCTAGCCTAGACCACTAAATGTTGCGTTAATGTTTCAATGCTGCCTTAGTGTAAATTGAGTAAATTTTAATGTTTATCTTCAATTACGTTTCAGTTTTCAGGCCTTAGCGAGTGTGATGTCTCAAAATCTCCTAAATGCACACTATATGCCACAGTATATCATTTTATTCGATGAAAGCTAATTATGAGAGAGTTGAGAGCTTTTCACACAAACAAAATGATCAAAAACAACCAACAAAGTCTCTAATGTAGCTAATGTAAACCAAAAACTTTTCTCTCAAAGTCACTAATCAGTAATAACACCTAAAATATTTTAATTCGCACTAACTAATCAAAATCAAAAGAGATTTTTTATATTTTCAATGTTTAATAGCAACATGCACTAAAAAAAATGAAAACTAATGAAAAGAGCAATTTGAGAAGTGATGAGGAAAGAGCAAAACACACAAATTTCACTCAACACAAACGCACAATCAGATCTCCAATTGACAAAACAATCCCTCAAAACCAAGAGAATCCCAAAGACTCAAATGACGTAATAAAATGATATACAACTGCTAAACGAATGTAAAGAAGCAATCACAAGGTCGACTGAACAAATAGAGACCAAGAACTCCCAAGGGAGGCTCGACACACAAGAGCACCTAGATGCCCTAGGGCTAGAATGTGAAATCGATGGAAAACGGAAAACAACCAAAGGACGAAGGTCACAGCCAGTCAAACAAGGCTCCAAAACACTCAATAAGTTGAAAAAACAAAACCAAACACACTGATCAAGCCCAGGAAGGTCAGAACAGAGAAAACCCTAGTACCTCACAGGATTGGCGCGACTGTGAGGCTGAAACTAGCGCCAGAAAGGAATTGACGTGAGTAATACACAAGCAACCTGCACCAATGGGCGCGAATGTCAAGCTGTAAAGCGCGCTAGTCGAGTTTGCTAAGGAAAAAATAAAAATAGACAATCTAACAAGCAGACCAGTGATGATCAAGCTAACCAAAAGCCAAAATCACAAAAGAGCCAGCCAAAAGAGCCAATCAAGCAAGCAGAATCGAGAAACAACCGAAAAGACAAGACAATACTCCCAGTGTTCAGTTTACAAACTAAACCGGAGATTGACTGAAGCAGCTTTGATCTACTACGCAATTGCAGAGCAAGAGCGTTTCGAAGGCTATCTGGCTAACTTCAGGCTCCGTCCGTAGCTTATAAAACAAACAACAACAAGCTAGATGATTCCCCAGTGGAGTTGCCAATTTTTTGTGGAGTTAAATCCCCTCTCCAAACAGAGGCGATCCCTTCTAGCCCAGATCGGGTCTAGCAACAATCGTTCACACTATAGTGCAGGTTCTTAATTGCAAATAAACCAACTAGCGATGAAGGCTTACCTGGAATCCAACACTGTCGCTTGTAGAGAGAGTAGCGCTCCCGTTCCTTAGCTCTGGCAGATCACAATCCTCACGATCTTCGTGATCGAACACCTGCACACGCAAGAAACAAAACAAACGCAAGAGGAAAATCCAGTATATGAAACTATACGTCAGTCAGAGAAGACATAACTCATCATCATAATCAACAACAAGAGTGGAACCATAACTAATAGTCTCTTATCATTAATCAATCAAAGAAGAATACAATCATAGCTCTGACACTAAATTCTCCTTCGGAGGGTCGCCAGCGGAACACGTCTCGAAGAAGCCTGTCGGGGATGGGACAAACCTCTCTCTCCGGATGTCTCGACAATAATCTCCTTGCTTGGATTTGGCCTTAAGGGAATGAATCAAGACTCTTGCAGCATAAGGCTCTGATGGCTCTTGGGAACTTGGAGACTAGCTTGCAAATGAGATGAGCAAGCTTTTATACATGGAGGAAGAGGATTTGGGATCCCTATAATCATGGGATTGGCCCTATCCTCAAGGAAGCTTCCATGAGAGGTGGCAAACCACTTCCTCTACATGGAGATCCGGAGCCAAACCTCCCAACTCCAATTAGATACCAGTTTCTGGATCAGTTAGGACGAAACTTCCGCCATTTATTTTTTAAAAACACTCCTTAAAATGGCTGGCGCGAGTGCGACTCTGGGACAGAGCGCCAATTGGCGCGCCCTCTTTGAAGGATTTCCCCCATTGGTGCAAAAAAGGGTGTTTTTATGGTTTTTCACAAGGAGTTGTCTTCAGGGCAATGAAATTACATGTTCAGGGGAATGCCATGAAATTGTTTCCAAGTTATGTCACTGCTCACAGGTCACGGAATGAGCCCTCCAATTGTGCGGGATGGGGAATTGCAGGGACGGTGACAAATTGCTGTGTAACAATGTGCCAATATCCTTCTGGGATTTCTAGGGAATTATTCCTAGGCTGACTAGAAGGAGTAGGAATGACCTTGACAACACTTTCTTGGTCTAGAATAATGAGTGTTCCTTGCTAACCTACTATCTGAGGAGATCCAGGTCCTTTAGCTTTGTTTTGAATGACGTTGACAGCACTTCCCTTATCTGGGTTGCTCACTGTTTGGATTACTTCAAGAGGAGATTTTGGTTCTTTTGTTTCCCCTATTTCTCCTCCTCCTTCATGGAGATTACTAGAGTTCCCTTCTTGCAGAGAAATTAGGCGAGAATTCTCAATTTCTTTGGAATCTTGCTCAATTTGTTATGTTTGGCTATGCACCTCAGCAAAGGCTACAGATGGTGACTCTGTGGCCTGAAGGGATCTAGTAGATTGTCTAGAAGTAACTTTTCTAGGTCCTACTGATGGCTGAGATTCATCTTTCTTAAGGATTTCGTCGATGAAATTTGTTCACCCAAGGGTCACCGGTCCCTTAGGTTTTTCGGGTTTTGGAGGAATTTTGTTCTGTTTAGATTTTCTAGTCATTAAAAAAAAACACAAGCATTCATTCCTACCTAAAAATTTCACTCAATTCTGTTGTGAAGCGGGCCGATGAACGAGCATGTTCCTTGCTCAGTACTCAGGTTCTTACCTTCCATTTTTAATACCCAGATCTTCCCTAGCAGAGAAAATCAAATGTACATTACTCTTTCCTAAATAGCTACACTCTCCCCGGCAACGACGCCAAAATTTTGAGGTATAAAAGGTGTCTTTTTAACTCCTATTTATCTCACATTAATTATCAATCCAGGTATGATTTTTTTATTTCAAGAGTGTACTAAGTCTGAGGCTACAATTCAATCTAAGAGTAATGCTTTCCAATATGCAGTATAGTGTTATAAATACAAGAGTAAACGGATGCTTGGAAATGAAATCTAACTACAATGACATGAAACTAAATGCTCTTAAATCCAATCATTCACTCAGCAATCATCAGTCAAGGATGCAGGAGTAATAACTCTTTCCTTTGGCAACTGATGTAAATGAAATAAAATAAGAACAAGACAATCAATCTGAGAACGTAGGTAGAAATAACCAATGTCCTTTACAGTTGATGATCTTACAGTCCACAGTAAAGAAATTAAATGGAAATTGAACTAAATCACTAATGCTTCTAATGAAAGTAAACTAGGCAAGCTCTCAAAAGCAAAACCAAACTCTTTGCAGGTATGAAATAAACTGTAAACTAATTAACTGAAATGAACATCATATCTCTTTCACTGGAATTGAACAACAAACTCTATCTAATGAAATTGAACAGCAATCCAAAATGAACAGCAATCAAAAAGGAACAATAAATGGAATGGAACAGCAGATGTTGAACAATGAAGCTCTGTTAAAGCATAACAAGATAAGTTATACAGGGATCAAGATTCTTGTTAAATTGGAAAGGAACGGCAACGCAATTCAACAATGCAACACACCAAGATTATAAAGCAATAAAACAGTAAACTATTAAACTTGAAACTGTAATGAAAATAAATGCAAACCGTCACACAACTATAATCGAAAGATAATAATACAAAAGAGCAATTGGATTCACCAGCGCCAGGCCCTTAGCCGTATGGAAACACCGCTGAGCTACTCCAGAGTCAAGTGATGGAACGGAAACTAAATCATGTATTAATCATGCATAACAACATTTACAAACAGTCACTCTCTGCTTGAATCACGACAGTCAATGAAATTATAGAATTATAAAATAAGTTTCAATGATAATCGTTCTGTCCAATTTCTACAGGTGCTGCCTTTTATAACAACTCGGTGGAAAATACAAGAAACAAAGATAAAATTTGAACAGCGATCCCTCAAGATCGAAATATCCTGAGGGATTCGCTCTATTTTCCTCTTTTAGCTAATGCTTTGTCTTCTTGTGCTGTAGCCATGATGTTCCTTGCCTTTCTTTAACTATGTGTTCTGATTTCATCCTTCTTGTCTAGATACGACCCTTTTCTAGAGGAACAACAGTTAATTTTGCTTTAGCTTTGCCTTTCGAATGGTGGTTTCCCACTTCATTTGTTTCCTGTTTAGAATAAAAGACAATCTTTAGCCAATTTCACAATAAACATTAATCTTTGCAATTCTATCATAATCCTTCAATATATCATCTTTCTAGAATAAAAAGAGTTATGTTTAAAGGAAAAAGATAAAGAAATACATGGTGAATTCATACCTTTTCCAATGCTCAACACTATCTTTTCACCATTAGGAAACATTTCTTGTATCAACTTTGTCAAACCTTCCATGTCTACTTTTAGATCATTCTTCATGTTTTCCATTTTAGATTCCATGCCAGCTTCCATGCCATCTATCTTAGATTCCATGCCATTCTTCAAACCATTCATCTTATATTCCACACATTTCTTCAAACCATCCATCTTAGTTTCCATGCCTTTCTTCAAAACTTCCATGTCATTTTTTGTTGCTCTGTGTGAGAGTGAAATTTGTTGCACTTGCTCTTGTAATTTTGATATGTCATGTTGCCATTCTTCGTCTTCATGAGTCATAGTAGAGCTTTCTAAAGGCTTAATGGGTGTTGAATTCTTTTTAGGGGCCATTTTAGAATCCAATACTGATATATATTCTACAATATGCCCTTGGAATCAATTCAACTTGATTCTTCAAACAAGACTTATGCAATTCGGAAAAAAAAAAATACACACCTTTTAGTTGCTTTTGAGGAGCTCGATATTGAAATTTATTTATATCTATAATTGCGGATCCTCAATATTTGAAATTCAACCCTTTAGTATCCCTCTGAAGCTTCTTTCAAATTCCATAGGTCTGATCTGATTTGGATTCTTCAAGGCAAAGTTATGTCCAATCTCCCACAATGACCCAATTTTGGACTCGTTCAGTGGAGCGAACTTGTATGACTTGCCACGTGTCATTGTTTCTTCCTTTGGCTCTGAAATGGATAGACCAAAAACTACAGTCTGTGCACTTACAGCCACTTTTTACAGCATTCCAATCCGATGCTCAGAGAGAGAGCTATGAAGATTTTCTCATGATCACCTCTTTGAGATGAAATTCAGAAGCCTCAAAAAGCCCTAACTTCCACAGATCATATCTCCGAAAATATTGTGAACCAATATCTAAAATTGTTTGAAGATGTTCCTCGAGATTGTGGCTTCACACTCTAAAATTTTCAGCTTCTAAACCTTCGTAGAAAAAACGTTATTACGATTACCATGATGACCTGTTTAGGTTAAATTCAGGAGCCTTCAAAATTACCTAACTTTCACAGATCATATCTCCGAAAATATTGCGAACCAAGCTATGAAATTTTTCGATGATATTCCTCAGGATTTTGGCTTCACAATATAAAAATTTCAGATTCTAAACCTTTGTAGAAAAAACGTTATAGCGAAAATGCCATGCTAACCTGTTTGGAGCAGCGAAACCCTAGAATCTCAAAGCTCTGATACCAAATGTTGTGAAACCGGCTCCAAAAAGAGAAGAAAAGAGATATCAACGCCTTAGAAATAAGCCACTTCAAGGGGGAAACCTCCAATACATTAGATGAATGAAAAAATCTTGGATGATTCAAATTACAAAACCTCCTTTCTATATATAGGAGTCCATGGGGCCATAATGTAATCCTAGTGGGGCCACAATGTAATCTTAGCCGACCTAACAATAATAATTTACGGGCACAATAATAACAATATGGGGGTTACAAGGGTACAATAATAACAATAAGGGGGTTACACTAACAACAATAAGGGACTATACTAGTAATATAGGGACCTAACATTCCATCTATTTCTGGATGATATGCAATGCTCAGGTTCAACTGAGTCCCTAATGCTGACTACAAACTTGTCCAAAACCTAGATGTAAAATGAGAGTCTCTATAAAAAATGATATTTGTGGGTAACCCATGTAGTCGAATAACTTTGTTTATAAAAACTCGTGAAACATAATTAACATCGTAAGTGTCTCTCACTCGGATGAAATGGGCATTTTTGGTCGATTTATCAACTACAACCAATATAGCATTGTGCCTCTTTGAAGTGAGTGGAAAAGCCACAACAAAATCCATAGAAATGAGTTCCCATTTAGACATAGGTATTTCATTTGGTTGTAAGAGTCCAGGTGGATGGAAATGATCAACCTTCACTTGTTGACATTCAAGACATTTGGCAACAAACTAGACTATGTCGTGCTTCATGCCTGCCCAAAGAAGAGTTTCTTCATGTCTTCATACATCTTCTTCACTCCAAGATGTGCACAATAGAGTGCCCTATGTGACTCTTCGAGGATGGTTCTTCTAATACTCCCTTCATTATGGATGTACATTCTTCCTTGAAATCTCAATAGTCCATTTGGTTCAAGGAAATAACCCTCAAACTTTTGTTCTATCTGTCTCCCACTCTAGAGTGTTGATATAACCTTGAGATACCAACTATATTCAAATAATATTTCCAACACCCGTTCCCTAAAATTAACACTCAAGGGTACTAAGGAGAAGGCTCGTGGCCTCCTTCTTAGTGCATCAGCCACAACATTCTCCTTTCCCTTAATGTATGAAATCCCAAAATCATACTCACTCATGAATTCACTCCACCACTTCTGTCTAAAATTCAAATCTTTCTGAGTGAAGAGATACTTCAAGCTCTAATCATCAGTTCTTAACTCAAATTTTCTCCCAACGAGGTAGTGTCTCCAAATTTTTAAAGCTAACATTACTGTTGCTAATTCTAAGTCATGGGTAGCATACAATTCTTCATGTTTCTTCAACTTTATGGATATGTAAGTTATTACTATGTCTTCTTGCATCAACATTGATCCCAATCCTTGCTTTGAAGCATCTGTGCAGTCAATGAAGTCCTTTTTCATGTTAGGCACTCGAAGGATCGATGCACTAGTTAGTAACCTCTTTAGTTCGGTGAATGCAGTGTCACATTCATATGTCCATTCATACCTAACCCCTTTTCGTTGTAATGTGGTGATGGGTTTTTAAATCTTTGAAAACGGTTCTACAAATCTGCGAGAATAACATGCTAGCCCCATGAAGCTACTTACCTCATGAGAATTTTTCGGCATTGGCCAATCCATTATGGCCTTTACCTTTTCTGGGTCAACTGAAATCCCTTCTCCTGAAATGATGTGCCCAAGATAATGATTTTTTTTTTGAAAGAAGGAAAATTTGGCAATTTTCCATACAAATTATTTTCCCTTAAGCATGTCAACACATCCCTTAGGTTCCCTTCACGCTCCTTTTCATTCTTGGAATACATGAGAATGTTTTCTAAAAAAATTGCATGATTTGGTCCAAATACTTCCAAAACATGTCGTTCATGAGACTGACGAATCACTGTTGGTGCATTGGTCAAACCAAATGGCACTAATATGAACTAATAGTGCCCAAACCAAGACCAAAAGGCATTTTCTGTGATTTCACCTTCCTTATTCCTCAAATTCTGATAAAATTGGATGTTGATCTAGGAAGGTTCCTTTTAGTCACTTACCACCATGACCACATATAGTTTATAGCCTTGTCGGAGACGACATTTTAACTTCATCATGGAGATGAATTGTAGGGATACTCCTCACTTGATACCACAATTCTCAATTCACTTACCGTCATCATCTAAACAAGTCACCTTCTTTTGTAAGAGTCTACCAAAGCTCGATGAGCTTCTAGCCAGTCCATTCTGATGATTACATAGTATGTCCCCAATGCCGATGATTAATCCAAATGACCTTGTAACTCCATTTAAAGATATTGTTATGAAATGTAGATATATATCTAAATATTTTCTTTAAAATCATTTATGAGTAGTATTATATTTTATTTTAAGGAAACCTCATGTGGAAATTTATGTGGTGATTCTCCATATTTATGAATAACATGCCTAGTAAACTTAACTCATTGGTGTAGATTAGTACATCTCATCCAAAAGATTCACAATAGGTTTCTATTGACATAGACTAAATTAGATGTCCATAAACCTTGCTAATAAGCTAACCCATTGAGAACTCCCTTTTCTTTTCTTTTTCATCTCTTTTCCCTAAAATACTTAAATAAATGACAATTCAATCACCACAATAAATAATAAATAATATATAAAAGAAAAAAAAAATCAATCTAATTTGAACTTCTAACTTTTATCAACAATATATCTCAATTATAACATTTATATATAATTATAAATAATAACTTATATTATTTATATAAATCACTTAAAAATTTATAACACAAACCTAATATTAAATACATAAAAGTTACGAACCTATTATTGAATTCATGAACCATGGAAAAAATATGGTTGAGTAATGAAACACTAAGGTAATTACTTCACAAAAGACATCATGAGTGTCTTAAATTTTATTTCTCTTCATTAACTATTTTTTATTATTAATAAATAACTAAAAGTAAAACATTTTTCAAAAATAAAAATCCCAAACATAGATTCTCTCTAATCATTACCAAAAGTCACATTGTTCTCTTCAAAAAACAAAAAAATATCCATACACCCAATTGGTTTCCCAAAATAAATTTTGTAAAACTTTTCATAATTAGCAATTTCAAAAATTACCAAATAAAATTTAAAAAATATAGCAAATAAATATTCCAAAGTGCAATGAGATGCTAAAAATAAGATATTACCAGAAATAGAAACTTCATCAAAATAGCAAATCTCAAGATTAGAAGGTAACCATTTGAAGCAAATAACTCTGACATGCAGACTTCAATTGTTGTATATAACATACCATAGGTTAGCTAATAAAAGAAATCTAATTGAAATTTAAACTAAAGCATTAATATAAAATTTAAATTGGAATACCAATGTAAAAAAAATCTGGAATTAGAACTTCTAGAGTCAAAAGATGTAGTTTCACAATGGTTGGATTAGACATTCGAATTTACAAACTAAAATTCAGTGTTAACGTGACCAAAAAACTTTATGATAGGAGGCATTCAAACATTCCTTAGCAAATAAATTCAATAGAAAATTGTAATAAAATAAAATAATCAATAAGCCGAATGGATTCGCATATTTCATGGCCCTGGAAAGAACATGTCTCATTCAAAGCTAGAGTTCTCAGAAGATTGGCCCGCAGTGAAAGATAAGAATTAGCATTATAGATGTAGCCACATGAAAAACAATGAAGCATCTATTTTTGGGCCGCTGGAAAGTAGCATTTTTATTTTTATTTTTGGGAATGGATTGCAGTAAAATACAATCTAATTGATTGCACCTCTATGGTCGAAGGGAATGATATTTGGGATAAATGGATGTTTATGCAGACCAAAAAAATCAGTTGAGAAGATACACCACATCGCTTGCAATAAGTTGCTAACTTTAAATCTTATAAGTTTTTGCTAGCAGGTATGGGATTATAGTAATCGAAATGTTGCTTTTAGCATTAGTGAATATGACATATAACCTAAGTTTTGAAGCGCTGAAATATTTGCAAAATATGAAATTTTTGTATTCGTTAAATCAGCTTAATTATCGTCTTATTGGTCTCATATCGAGGCATATCAGGCCAAAGCTTAAGATAAAAGTAAATAATGAAAAACAAATTGAAACCAAAGGAATTAATGTCAGCATTAAATCTCAAACATTCTATGTTAATCAAACTATATTGTCTAATCAAACTATATTTTCCACTGCTAATATTTTCCACCGCTACATGTGCTCATGCATGCAGCTAGCATAATTATAGGTGGCTCCTTTCCTGGCAAGATGTTCTCCTTATCAGTTTGCAAGTTTTGTTTCGGTTTCTTTCCTCCGTTGGTTTCTTTCCTTTGCTACCTGCAGGGACAGATGAATAGTTTGCAAGTTTTGTTTCTATTTCTTTCATTTGCTACCTGCAGGGACATAATTCCTCTGCTCCAGGCAATGCAATTCAATAGCGCTGAATTCCTGGTGGGCGCGACTGCGATCTCGTTATTTTTCTTCTCCTCAGAGAAAGAGTTGAATTCCTGATCTAGTTATTTTTCTTCTCCTCAAAGAAAGAGCTAAATTCCTGGTGGCGCTAGTGATTGTCATTCGTTGTTGGAGTACACTTCTCACCTTTCAATGAACCCCCGACAATTCTGATCATGCTCAGTTGCAGGTTCAAGCCATGACAACTGCAGGGTCTACAACATATTGTATTTAAACTCACCTTCAAACATTAAATGGGTTTGACGATTAGGTTTTTTCTTGTTATTTTTTTATGGAATTCCTAACTGCTATTTTCCCCTTTCGAACGAGTTTGCCATTGTGTAATGCACATGGTTGAGCGTGCTTAAAGTATTTTCTTTTCTAACATTGTACTATTTCTATTATTAAGTACTTGAGCCTTTTACTATCTAGTACTAATTCATAGTATGTGCAGATCACTAATGACTACTCGTATACATAGAATTACATACTCCAGCTTAGTAAGCAGGCATATTGGTCATTGTTGCATGTAAAGCAAAGAACTTAACAACACTATAAATGGCCATGGAGCAAGTACCAGGATTGGAGTAAGGCAAGTAAGCATAAAGGTAGTACTGCTATAGTATACCACTAAGAGTGCTCTTGAAGCATACCGTTGTACATGGCTTGAAGTAATATGCCAACCGGTGCTGAGTATACCGTGACTAAGAGTGCTCTTGAAGCATATCGTCACACATGGCTTGAACAAACAACTATGATACATATATGTTTATTTATTTCCCTTTTGGAACACATATGTTTATTTATTTCCTTTTTGGAACATGACAAGTTCAACTTAGATATGCGAGTCCTATTTCTCTGCAAATAATAACATAAAATTTGTATATGTAGAGATTTATTCTTGTTCACATGGGTAACTTACTTTAGTTAAGCCTCAATCGACAACATGCCACCACTAGTAGGGAAACTAAATGAAAATCAGCAGCTCGTTTCATGAAAATCAGCGTTCAAATGGTTTTTGCCTCTGGACCTTTCCTGTAGAGTCTGTGATGAATACTCGTTTCGGTATTTTGAAATATTTTGTTTCAGTTACAGTAATTCCCTCTTTTGGAAGTGACCACCGCATTGATTTGTCAGGTCACAACCAGATTCAAATAAATCTATTTACTTAATTTAATTTCAATTTTTTTTCATTAATTAGCTAAATCTAAAAAATATATAATATGTGTAAATCACCTCTTCTCCATATTTGTGATCAGGAACTGCAAAAGCAACAGCCTCAGCCACTGCTGAATGTGACAGCAACACAACGTGGCATCATTAGTGAGCAAGCTGAGACCCTCGGCTATCAGCAAAAACAGGAATGGCAACAAAGGGAACTCTTGTCGAAAACCACGAGAGGCTCTGAAGAAATATGAAGGAGACTCGTTTATCAAAATTACAAAAGTGGTTGACTGGACACATCCTAAAATCCAGTTGAATGTCTTTAAGCTCATGCCCGTCTAAATTAACAACAATGTGAGATATACCCACTTGACCTTATGATAAGCTTTGGTTGATCAATCTTGAAAATTGCAGCTTCTAGTTTTTTTCTTTCTTAATGGAGTGTAGTCCTTCCTGGGCTGTTGCCACAGTGTCATTAATTTGACGGTTTAAAGGAACCAAAATTGTTCCCCCGAAACGATACCTTACAAAATTGTTTTCAATAGGTTCAAAATGTTACTTCACAAATTAATCAAAACAATTTGGGTCGTTGCCACAATGTCATTAATTTGACCGTTTAACAGGAACCCGAATTGCTCCCCCCAAATGATACCTTACAAACCTTACAAAAAAAAATTCAATACATTCAAAATGTTAGTTCACAAGCTAATCAAAGAAATTTCTTCCATTATGTTATAATTTCTCCCTATCCTAGCATTTCATTATTTTCGTTTACCTCCTGGATTGATGAGCTCCTTAATCGGGACAAATGAGGAACAAGTATCTGTCGTTGTCCAGGTAACCCCGTATGCAGACCTCCAAGCTACATCCCAGTTTCTGAACAATGCCATTTTGATCCAGCAGTTTCTGAACAACACCATTGTGATCCAGAATGGCTAATTCCTACCCTAATTGTCTAAACAACGCCATTGTGATCCAGAATGGCTAATTCTTGCCCTAATTGTGATCTAGAACTACTTCAGACAAGGACTACCATTGCCTTTTCTTGTCTTCGTCCAAAATCTCCACAGAAAACCTTATGAAAATTTGCCGAAAATCAATCTGCGTCATGGCCAACTAGTCATCCAACTTGGTCAGGGTGTCGTCCGACCCACTCTGTACTTTCCCTCAAGAAGCTTCGATGATGGATAATAGGGCATTTGGTATAATTGCATGTTGGCGCTCCTTGCATGAAAAATACGTGGCAGGTGGGCTTTCCCTGGGGCGAGCAGCACGGTGATAATGTGGTATCATAAGAACCACAGTCGAGCAGAACAAGAATACTAGCACCATAGGGTGGTTGGTTGGCTAGCCCACTCAAGGCAGGGACTAACTGCCACACGACCCCCTTGGTTAATAAATACAATTTGTAGATAGAATAGAAACTTTTAAAAAAATACATGGAGCATAAGCTAAGCATGTTTTTCCTTCATGCTTAGGAATTTTCTAAGTTTAAATCTTATTTAATAAATACAATTTGTAGGTAGAAAAGAAACTCAAAAAAAAATACATGGAGTAGAAGCCAAGCATGTTTTTCCTTCATGCTTATATAGGGAGGAAAATGAGAATACATACCCCTATTTTTGGTCAGTATATTTTCTCATTTATTAATCATTAGTCAAATATAAGAAGAAATTGTTTCAAATATAAATAGTAATACAAAGGAGTGACATCCAGCAAGGAACCTAGAGACAATGCAATATGAAGAGAATCAAAATAACTCCCTACTATTCTCGAAGGAAGGAAGAGCAAGAAAGAATATCAGAATAAATAATTTCAGAAGAAATTTGACAGGAAAAACCACACAAAAGTGGTACTATGAAAATGTTGATGCATCTTTTCAGGAAAATCAATTCAATCCCTCCTTTAGAAAGAAAATAAGGAGGTGGCATGATAGTAATCAAATTATAACAAAATTTCATTTAAAAAAAATAATAACAAGAAAAGAAAAAAAAGAATCCATTAAAAATAACCAGCAAACGGAAAAATAATTCCTTCAAACTAAAAAAATGATATTTTGTCTAACCCAAAAGTAAAATTAGTATTTAATATGCCATATAAATATTAAGAGCTTTCAATATCCTTAAAATTCTTCGTTGAGGCACTGTTAATACTGTAAATCCAATAAAAACGTTTCTTTTGATTTCTTTTAAAAAAAATGAATGATTATGGTCAAACTTATTCATAACACCATTAAGGCTCAGTGCACTGTAAAATAACATTATAATACAAATAGAAAAACTGAAATTCATACATAGTCCCTGTTAGGAATCTGTAATTAGCAAGATTGGCAAATTCCAACTGCAGAGACAACATTATTTCAACCACTTTGGGATTCTAGGAACTAGCCCTCCTAAATCCGGAGAGGGATCTCTCCAATAAGTGTAAATATTGGATTTATCTTTAAGGCTTTTGTGTAATGATATTAGGCTAGTTATGAAGGCAGAAGGTTTGTCTTGTTTTTGGATGGTTGAGCATGATTATTAGTTGAGTGGAAAGTCCTAAATGGAAAGAGTTCCAAAGGTATGAAGTTGCAAGAAAACAAAACAAGCTTTGGCTGATTAGATAGATATAACGCTGGTTTTCAGTCCATTGGGCTAAGTCATCTATGTCTAAGGATCTCTTTAAAGTTTGATTTATGGAATGAAATGATACAACAAGAAGGGGAATTCAAACAGATGAAGAACAAAGAGCAGCCTAAGATCAGGTAAGTACTTTGAAACTATCATGCTTTTGGCATGCACTTAAGAGAGACATAAAAGTAATCTAAGATCTGGTAAGTACTTCGAAACTAGCCAGCTTTTGATGCACTTTTAATAGAAAACATCTTAAAAACAAAGGGAAATTTAAAAGCAACTGTTGGAGAAGAAACTAGAGGACAGGGCTCACCATAAATTCTCTCTAGCTCTGCTTTACTTAGTGAAATTTCAAGACAAACACACAAGATAACAAAGAATAGTCTAAGATCAGGTAAGGACTTTTAACCTAGCCTGCTTTCAACATACTCCAAGGGAAAATTTCAGATAGTCTTTGGGGATAAAACTAAAGGACGGGGCTCACCATTACTTCCTTAGTTCATCTCTACTTAACATAAACTGAAAATAACATTCAAGAATAACATTCAGCTCAGACAGTAGGACGAGGGAACGCCAGCATTCCTAACTGCTTAAGTTGAATTAAATCATTCCTAAACAACACAATTTGGAAGAAAACATGTAGATAAATCTTATCAGTCAGAGAAGGGTACTGATATACAGTAAATCCTAACTCTATAATTATTGTTCTTTATCAAAGAAGATGGACAGAATGGAAACAGAAATAAAATAACAATTTACAATAAGAAATAACATCACCGTTGACATAGACCAGGGTCCCATAAATCAGCTTGTATTGATGCTTCAAACCAGTTACAATCTTCAAGTCTAATGTTTCAGTTCAGCAATCATTTTCACTTCTCAGCCTAACTTATGTGACTACAAACAGATCTTCAAGAGCCAGTGAACACTATTTACAAGTAGAAGCTTCGAGCTCAAGTATATTTCAAAGTTCTGCAACCAACCTTTACAATGAACTCCTCAATGAGATTTTATAGAAGGGTGAGGAGGTCAAAAGAGAAAGATCTAAGGTTTCAATTAATACAGATTTAATACTTCTCGGCCTTTGAGGGGCTCAATGGAGAAGTTTACAGATATTTGTCTGCATTAATTGTTTTACATTTAAGAGCTAACCTCGGTGGGAGCAAATTCTGGGGAAGTACACCCGGGTTTCCCGTGAGCTTTCCCCTCGTGAAAAAAAACCTCGGTTGGAGCTTTTGTTGACTTTAAGGCTCTTTTTTAAGATACAATAATTCTGCTGATATTTTTTGCATTGAGTTCCTTTGGCAGAATTAACTATTCGGCTACATTGAGGCAAATATCTGATGTTATGATAATAACTCGGCCTCTGTTGAATGCATTGAGGCTATAGGTGGTATTAGGTAGTTGAAAGGAATCAATTTGCCTCTGATGTGGCAGTGGAGGCCTTTCTGTCTAAAAGATATTTTTGATTTTCCTTTAATCACTGCTAATTTGCTTTAAATCTGTGTTTAAATTAGTAGATTAGGCTTTAACCTCCAGTTCTACTTTTTTTTAGTCTTCAACACTGATACTCTTTGTTTATTTCAATTTTCTGTGTCTTGTTGATGTGCAGGTGCTACAGGGGCTCTTATGGCATCAGTGCCCATGACGCACTGATGAAACGTGGAGTGAACCCCGTAGATGGACATCTTTTCATGAATAAAGGTCCGAGGGATCGTCATCCCTAGTCTTCAACTTTCCTTTCAAAGCAATTGAAATCCTATTGAAACATGAAAAACACACAAAAACGTTAAGAAATCTTGCATTAATGGGTAAGACTGCTTCAGAAGTTGTGGGGAGGAGCGAGGCCGTTGGATGAGGGAAACCAATGGTGGAGATCTGTTTGTGGAGGTCAAAGGCATAGCAATGGGAGAAAATGGTGGCGACTTTAAGTTAAGACCGTTGATCTTGCAGAGATCAACGGTTGCGAGAAAATGTAACAATATAATGTGATGAAGTCACTTTATAATGAAATTGGATGAAAAACAAATAAAATAGGTGAAATTTCCTTCGGCAGAGATAAAATGCACGGAGAGGAATTCGAGATTCGGAAATAATCTGGGTCGTCAGATGTGATAAGCCCACGGAGATCAATGGCTATGATAGCTCATTGAAATTCCTTTGGAAAAGGCAGAGGGCAATAGAACAATGTGAAAATGGTCTAGGACCATTGATCTGCAAATATCGACGGCGGGAAGCGCGCGCGATGGGAAGTGGTTTCGAGGGTAAAATAGATGTTTTCGCGTGGTGATTAGGCGGGTAGGCAGTTTTTTATTTTTGAACACGATATGCATCCCCGCCCGACACATGGATTTTAAATACCACCCATATCATGCAACCCTCAGAGAATTAATGTGTGTGCCTGAAGTTACGCGAAAATGCGCGTTGACCATTGGATCTGGGGTCTCAGATCTAACGGTGTGAAGTGAGCGCGATATTGATAAGATGAGCAGGTGGATGAATGGCAGGGAAAATTCGATTTGAGCCATTAGATGAATGAAATGGACGACTTAGATTAAACTGAGGAGGGCAGAACCCACAGGGGGCAGGCCTGTCAGGGTTAATATGAGTTGTTAGATGCACAGGATCAACGGCCAGGATTAAAACTGGGGAAAAATGAAATGATATACAGGCAGAGAAAGGTTAAATATGAGTCGTTGATCTGCAGAGATCAACGGCTGGGATTGGTCTTTGAAACTTTATACAGTGGGTTATGAAATTAACCAAAGTTGGGAGATGCGATCTGGACCGCTTGATCTGGACACGTGGACGGCCCAGATGCAATCGGAGGCATGCTATCGGTGGGGGAGAAAAACTGAATGGCGCCGATGCGATTGAGCGATGGCCTTCGATCTGCAGATAAGATCGACGATGGAGAATGGATCGGGGACCACCAATCAGAGTTTTCAAATAAAAAATATAATGTGCCCATTGAAAAATTTCGATGCGAGATTGTGCGGACCGTCGAATTGGTCAAATTATCAAAGGAAAAGATGGGTTTGGCCAATGAATGGCAGGCCCACTTTATAATTAATATATAAAAACCAAAAATTAAATGAAATGCAAAGGTTTATTTGCGTTGGGCAGGTTTATTTATACAAGTTTAGGTGCCCGTCTGTGGGGCCTTGGTTTTATATGTAAAACAAAAGGCTCATGGATTATACATAGAAAGGGCCAATCGGGGTCGGGCCTTCGAGCTTTTCAATCTACCCATTTTAAATTTCTCCGATGCCATTAGCTTTTCAATCTACCCATTTTAAATTAAAAAACATTGCTTCAGCGGGTTAAGACCAAAACTTAGGAAAAGTGGGTTTATGAATTTATAAAGGGAAATATGCATCATGGATAGTTTGTTACAAGGTTTAAGCGTCAGATGCGAGCCCAAGGGTTATATGAAGTGGTGATTGGATCGGCACCTATGTAATAAGGGGCCAATCTCACCTGATGCAATAAGAACTTGGGATCATTAGCACTCGGTTCCAGCACCAAGGCATATGTGGGGAAGTGGTTTAGGACTTAGCCCAAAGGGGCTTAAGCCCATAATACAAAAATGTATTTTTTAATGAAATTTTTCAAATTTTTTGGTGGATTTGGGGGTTTCGACAAAGTTTAAAAGTGAGTTTTAAACTTTGTAAAAATGATGTTTATGAAGGGGAAAGGGGAAAAATGGAAAAATAGAGGAATTCCATAGGGAATGAAAGCGTAAAAATGAAGGTTAGTCTGAAGTGAAAACGGAAGGGAATAAATGGTGTTTGCAGCAGTCTTTTCTCTATGAAATCAGCAAAATTTCAGAGTTTGAAATGGAAACAGCAGTGAAGATTTAAACAAAGGGCCTGATGTCTTCATGAGTCTTCAATAGATAACATTTTTAGCAATAAAATTGTTTCTTGAAGGCTCCAAAAATGATTTAGCCACCTTTTGGTATAACAAATTTTATTGGTGGCTAACAGTGGCTCCACTTGGGGATGGTGCCTTCTTGAAGGCATCAAGAACTTCAGACTTGCATTCTCTGGAGGCTGATTAGTGCCTCATCCACTGGGCTCCTTTTTCTTCATTTGGATGATCTTCTTTTGCTCTAAAACATGTTAGCAGCCATGAAAAACAATGGATCTTCCTCAACAATCTTTCTACCTACCCAATCCTACTAATCTAACATTTTTTCGTCTTTAGAGTGCACTTGGATTGGCAAACTCTTTACAAACATTTTATTCTTTTGAAAGCAAAAAATATAATCTAAATCTAATTCTTATTTCTCCATGAACTCAAATTAAACAGTTGAGTTCATATGCTTCTCTACCTAATCTACTAATTTGTTAGGATTAAACAGTCTAACAGATTTTATTCACTAATTTCTATAACAAAAATTTAAAAGCATACAAGTCAGGATTGAACAGTCCAACTTGTTGTTGATATATGGCATAGAAAACAAGTTGCACATAGATATTATTTTACAGAAAATTAAATCAAAATGAAAGGCTTAAGATCTGAAAGTTCTAAGCACATCCTTCTCTTTTCTACAGCTCTGTTTTTTCTTCTTTTTTGAGTTGTTTTTGCTTGTTGTATGGTTCAAATTTTGAGCTAATTAGAACCAGTTTTACTTCCGTTTTTTACTCAAGAAACAAACATATTTGAGTCATTCTTCTTGTGGAATCTTTGGTTCGGATTTTGAGCTTGTTTGAACCTTTGATTTCTAACCTAATCTATCTAACTGATAAGCCAAGATTAAGTTGTTTGGCAATCAAATTCACTAACCTATCAGCAATCAATTTAAAACTAATTAGTCAAGATTAGGTTGTTTGACTAGTCAGAAGTGTGTTTTCAGGAGTGGCATTTAAGCTTGCACACTTTCAGAATTTATTTCTCTTTTTGGTATGGGGCTATACCTTTATTGTTTTTACAAACTGCCCTCTTTTCTTTCTTTTATTGTTTTTGTATTTTTTATTTTTCTAACTTTGAATGCGATGATAGATGAAATATTTATAATGGAAAAAGGATAAAAAGGCTTCAAAACAAGGCATGGATCAAGAGAAGTAATGTTTGAGCATCCTGCCATTGACAAGACCCCCAAACAGTTCAGCTCCATTCAACTCTTGCAAGAAAAAGGCATTGTTACCAGCAGTTGAATGAATGAGATAAGGGCCAAGCCATAAGTTGTCAAATTTTCCATGCTTTACCTTGTCTTCCCTCCTTGAGTCCCACTTTAAAACTTTGTCCCCAACATTAAAATTGTTGGCCTTGTTCTTCTGTCAAAATGCTTTTTGATGTTGTCCTGCTTTTGTAATGCTTTCTTATAAACCTCCTCTCTGGTTTGCTGAAGGTGAATGGTCTGATTTATCCTTTTGATCATGTCATTGTCTTCAGACTGCACCTCTTGAATCAACTTCATAACTGGTACACCAAGGCTAGTAGGAAAAATTGCATCAGTACCATACACAAGCTGGAAAGGTGACATTCCAATAGATTTCTTCAAAGTCAATATGTCAGCCCAAAGTGCATGAACAAGCTTTGTGTGCCAAGATTTCTTGTTATCCTCCAACAGCTTCTTGATTATGTTCACCAAACCCATGTTTGAGGATTCTGCTAGTCCATTACCTTGAGGGTAATAGGTCGTGGAATGATCCAATGTTATTTGATATTTGTGACAGAATTCAACCATCTTCTTTGATCCAAATTCTGCTCCATTATCAGTGATGATCTTGGTAGGATAGCCAAATCTAGAGAGAATATTAGTCTCTATGAATTTTATAATGATAGAATCATTGGATTGCCTACAAGGGATGGCTTCTATCCATTTGGTGAAGTAGTCTGTGGTAGTGAGAATCCATTTATGCTGGGCAGATGATGGTGGATGGATTTCTCCTATGAATTCAAGTCCCCACTGTTGAAAAGGAGCTTCAACAGTGATTGGATGCAGAGGCAAGGGTAGCAATTTCTTTTTGCCTTCAAAAATTTGGCATTTGTGACAGGAAATTATCATCTTCTGCACATGTTGTGATGCAGTTGTAGTATTACTGGCATCATATAATGGTATTTTGGATTGATAGTCTTGTGGAAGATTGACTAAGGGAACAGGAAGGACTAAGGGAGCATACCATGCTGCCATGATATGTGGTGGGGGTGGATTTACAAGAGGTGGGTTAACAAGAGGGAAAGTGGGCTGGAGTGGAGTGGTTTGGACAGTGGATGTAGGATGAGCAGAAGTGGATGGAACAACAGTAGATTGCTGAGCTGATCTTGTATGAGAGACACCTAAGTTGTGAAGGAAATGTAAATCAGGAGGTGTTTTTTCTCTACTACCAGGATGTTCACTTGTTTCCGGGGATGAAAGTGAAGACTCAGAATCTAGCTGATCCAAATCATCAAGAGACCTAATTCTAAATGGATTTCTTAAGTCTACTTGTGATTGTTGTAGAGCTGCAAGATTTTCAGGAACTGAATTAGCTCTCAATGGTGATCTGAAAACAGTTGAAAATTTTATCTTAGGAGACTTCCTAAGGATACTTTCCAGGTTATCAACTATCTCAGGTGGGTTTGGGTCAGGGTAGGCTCTAGTATGAATCTTCCTAGGAGCCACTATGCTATGTTTTTCAGACCCAACTAAACAAGAAAAGTTTAACCAGATATGACAATCTTTAAGAGGCTAACTGATCTTTCAAACAAGAAAATTTTCATCCTAAAATCCTCTTACTGAGCTTAAATGATGTTACAATGATTATGGGTCTTCCCAATGGAGTCTTAAGGTCTGTTTAGGATTGTGGAGTCGCCAAGTGGAATTTTTTATCTCTTTTGAAGGTAAAAGGTTTTATGGTCCACCACCATGTTTATTGAATACCAATCTGAAATATTTTTTGGTTTTCTGAGTTATTTTTCAGTCCTATTGGTTCTTAAGAGTGTCCTAAATCTGTTTTCAAAACTTAGCTACGGTTATGAGACAAAGACAGTCTACTCTTATGGCTAAGCTAGCGAATCTCTCAAGGTTTGATAAGGTCTTATGAGAATCCTAGGGTTTACCTAGTTTGTCACTGATTCAAACAAGTTTTATCATGATTACCAGTTGCTTGGTAGTGCTTGAAAAGCGCTGCTTTTACTCATTGAACACTAAGTGTTTGTCCAGAAATCTTATACCTGGTGGGCTAACTGGCTAACAAAATGAAGGTCATTTGAATCAAGGGATGTCTGGTATCTTATGATTGCATTAAACTTAAAAATTACTCAGAACTTCCCCAGCGGAGTCGTCAGAGATGTTAGGAATCTGTAATTAGCAAGATTGGCAAAGTCCAACTGCAGAGACAACATTATTTCAACCACTTTTGGATTCTAGGATCTAGCCCTCCTGAATCCAGAGAGGGATCTCTCCAATAAGTGCAAAGATTGGATTTATCTTTAAGGCTTTTGTGTAATGATATTAGGCTAGTTATGAAGGCCGAAGGTTTGTTTTGTTTTTTGATGGTTAAGCATGATTATTAGTTAAGCGGAAAGTCCTAAATGGAAAGAGTTTCAAAGGTATGAAGTTGCAAGCAATCAGAACAAGCTTTGGCTGATTAGATAGATATAACACTGGTTTTTAGTCCATTGGGCTATGGAGTCATAGTAGGGTTTAATTGAAACAACAAGGTTCAAGAGTGGTCCATGGGGCAAGTCATCTATGTCTAAGGATCTCTTTAAATTTTGATTTATGGAATGAAATGATACAACAAGAAGGGGAATTCAAACATATGAAGAACAAAGAGTAGCCTAAGATCAGGTAAGTACTTTGAAACTATCCTGCTTTTGGCATGCACTTAAGAGAGACATAAAAGTAATCTAAGATCTGGTAAGTACTTCGAAACTAGCCAGCTTTTGATGCACTTTTAATAGAAAACATCTTAAAAACAAAGGGAAATTTAAAAGCAACTGTTGGAGAAGAAACTAGAGGACAGGGCTCACCATAAATTCTCTCTAGCTCTGCTTTACTTAGTGAAATTTCAAGACAAACACACAAGATAACAAAGAATAGTCTAAGATCAGGTAAGGACTTTTAACCTAGCCTGCTTTCAACATACTCCAAGGGAAAATTTCAGATAGTCTTTGGGGATAAAACTAAAGGACGGGGCTCACCATTACTTCCTTAGTTCATATCTACTTAACATAAACTGAAAATAACATTCAAGAACAACATTCAGATCAGACAGTAGGACGAGGGAACGCCAGCATTCCTAACTGCTTAAGTTGAATTAAATCATTCCTAAACAACACAATTTGGAAGAAAACATGTAGATAAATCTTATCAGTCAGAGAAGGGTACTGATATACAGTAAATCCTAACTCTATAATTATTGTTCTTTATCAAAGAAGATGGACAGAATGGAAACAGAAATAAAATAACAATTTACAATAAGAAATAACATCACCGTTGACATAGACCAGGGTCCCATAAATCAGCTTGTATTGATGCTTCAAACCAGTTACAATCTTCAAGTCTAATGTTTCAGTTCAGCAATCATTTTCACTTCTCAGCCTAACTTATGTGACTACAAACAGATCTTCAAGAGCCACTGAACACTATTTACAAGTAGAAGCTTTGAGCTCAAGTATATTTCAAAGTTCTGCAACCAACCTTTACAATGAACTCCTCAATGAGATTTTATAGAAGGATGAGGAGGTCAAAAGAGAAAGATCTAAGGTTTCAATTAATACAGATTTAATACTTCTCGGCCTTTGAGGGGCTCAATGGAGAATTTTACAGATATTTGTCTGCATTAATTGTTTTACATTTAAGAGCTAACCTCGGTGGGAGCTTTTGTTGACTTTAAGGCTCTGTTTTAAGATACAATAACTCTGCTGATATTTTTTGCATTCAGTTCCTTTGGAAGAATTAACTATTCGGCTACATTGAGGCAAATATCTAATGTTATGATAATAACTCGGCCTCTGTTGAATGCATTGAAGCTATAGGTGGTATTAGGTAGTTGAAAGGAATCAATTTTCCTCTGATGTGGCAGTGGAGGCCTTTCTGTCTGAAAGATATTTTTGATTTTCCTTTAATCACTGCTAATTTGCTTTAAATATGTGTTTAAATTAGTGGATTAGGCTTTAACCTCCAGTTCTACTTTGTTTTAGTCTTCAACACTGATACTCTTTGTTTATTTCAATTGTCTGTGTCTTGTTGATGTGCAGATGCTACAGGGGCTCTTATGGCATCAGTGCCCATGACGCACTGATGAAACGTGGAGTGAACCCTGTAGATGGACATCTTTTCATGAATAAAGGTCCGAGGGATCGTCATCCCTAGTCTTCAACTTTCCTTTCAAAGAAATGGAAATCCTATTGAAACCTGAAAAACACACAAAAACATTAAGAAATATTGCATTAATGGGTAAGACTGATTCAGAAGTTGTGGGGAGGAGCGAGGCCGTTGGATGAGGGAAACCAATGGTGGAGATCTGTTCGCGAAGGTCAGAGGGATAGCAATGGGAGAAAATGGTGGCGACTTTAAGTTAAGACCGTTGATCTTGCAAAGATCAACGGTCGGGAGAAAATGTAACAATATAATGTGATGAAGTCACTTTATAATGAAATTGGATGAAAAACAAATAAAATAGGTGAAATTTCCTTCGGCGGAGATAAAATGCACGGATAGGAATTCGAGATTCGGAAATAATCTGGGCCGTCGGATGTGATAAGCCCACGGAGATCAATGGCTATGATAGCTCATTGAAAGTCCTTTCGAAAAGGCGGAGGGAAATAGAACAATGTGAAAATGGTCTAGGACCATTTATCTGAAAATATCGATGGCGGGAAGCGCGCGCGATGGGAAGTGGTTTCGAGGGTAAAATAGATGTTTTCGCGCGGCGATTAGGCGAGTAGGCGGTTTTTTATTTTTGAACATGATATGCGTCCCCGCCCGACACGTGGATTTTAAATACCACCCATATCATGCAGCCCTCAGAGAATTAACGTGTGTGCCTGAATTTAAGCAAAAATGCGCGCTGACCATTGGATCTGGGGTCTTAGATCTAACGGTGCGAAGTGAGCACGATATTGATAAGATGAGCAGGCGGATGAATGGCAAGGAAAATTCGATTTGAGCCATTGGATGAATGAAATGGACGGCTTAGATTAAACTGAGAAGGGCAGGACCCAGAGGGGGCAGGCCTGTCGGGGTTAATATGAGTTGTTAGATGCACAAGACCAACGGCCAGGATTAAAATTGGGGAAAAGATGAAATGATATACAGGCAGAGAAAGGTTAAATATGAGTCGTTGATTTGCAGAGATCAACGGCCGGGATTGGTCTTTGAAACTTTTTACAGTGGGTTATGAAATTAACCAAAGTTGGGAGATGCGATCTGGACCGCTTGATCTGGACAAGTGGACGACCCAGATGCAATCGGAGGCATGCTATCAGTGGGGGAGAAAAACTGAATGGCGTCGATGCGATTGAGCGATGGCCTTCGATCTGCAGATCAGATCGGCGGTGGAGGATGGATCGGGGACTGCCAATCAGAGTTTTCGAATAAAAAATATAATGTGCCCATTGAAAAATGTCGATGCGAGATTGCGCGGACCGTCGAATTGGTCAAATTATCAAAGGCAGAGATGGGTCTGGCCAATGAATGGCGGGCCCACTTTATAATATATATAAAAACCAAAAATTAAATGAAATGCAAAGGTTTATTTGCGTTGGGCGGGTTTATTTATACAAGGTTAGGCGCCCGTCTGTGGGGCCTTGGTTTTATATGTAAAACAAAAGGCTGGTGGCTTATGCATAGAAAGGGCTAATCGGGATCGGGCCTTCGAGCTTTTCAATCTACCCATTTTAAATTTCTCCGATGCGATTAGCTTTTCAATCTACCAATTTTAAATTAAAAAACATTGCTTCAACGGGTTAAGACCAAAACTTAGGAAAAGTGGGTTTATGAATTTATAAAGGGAAATATGCATCGGGGATGGTTTGTTACAAGGTTTAAGCGTCGGATGCGAGCCCAAGGGTTATATGAAGTGGTGATTGGATCGGCACCTATGTAATAAGGGGCCAATCTCATCTGATGCAATAAGCACTTGGGATCATTAGCACTTGGTTCGAGCACCACGGCATATGTGGGGAAGTGGTTTAGGACTTAGCCCAAAGGGGCTTAAGCCCATAATACAAAAATGTATTTTTTAATGAAATTTTTCAAAGTTTTTGGTGGATTTGGGGGTTTCGACAAAGTTTAAAAGTGAGTTTTAAACTTTGTAAAAATGATGTTTATGAAGGGGAAAGGGGAAAAATGGAAAAATAGAGGAATTCCATAGGGAATGAAAGGGTAAAAATGAAGGTTAGTCTGAAGTGAAAACGGAAGGGAATAAATGGTGTTTGCAGCATTCTTTTCTCTATGAAATCAGCAAAATTTCAGAGTTTGAAATGGAAACAGCAGTGAAGATTTAAACAAAGGGCCTGATGTCTTCATGAGTCTTCAATAGATAACATTATTAGCAATAAAAAAATTTCTTGAAGGCTCCAAAAATGATTTAGCCACCTTTTGGTATAACAAATTTTATTGGTGGCTAACAGTGGCTCCACTTGGGGATGGTGCCTTCTTGAAGGCATCAAGAACTTCAGACTCGCATTCTCTGGAGGCTGATTAGTGCCTCATCCACTAGGCTCCTTTTTCTTCATTGGGATGATCTTCTTTTGCTCTAAAACATGTTAGCAGCCATGAAAAACAATGGATCTTCCTCAACAAGCTTTCTACCTACCCAATCCTACTAATCTAACATTTTTTCTTCTTTAGAGTGCACTTGGATTGGAAAACTCTTTACAAAAATTTTATTCTTTTGAAAGCAAAAAATCTAATCTAAATCTAATTCTTATTTCTCCATGAACTCAGATTAAACAGTTGAGTTCATATGCTTCTCTACCTAATCTACTAATTTGTTAGGATTAAACAGTCTAACAGATTTTATTCACTAATTTCTATAACAAAAATTTTAAAGCATACAAGTCAGGATTGAACAGTCCAACTTGTTGTTGATATATGGCATAGAAAACAAGTTGCACATACATATTATTTTACAGAAAATTAAATCAAAATGAATGGCTTAAGATCTGAAAGTTCTAAGCACATCCTTCTCTTTTCTACAGGTCTGTTATTTCTTCTTTTTTGAGTTGTTTTTGCTTGTTGTATGGTTCAAATTTTGAGCTGATTAGAACCAGTTTTACTTCCGTTTTTTACTCAAGAAACAAACATATTTGAGTCATTCTTCTTGTGGAATCTTTGGTTCGAATTTTGAGCTTGTTTGAACCTTTGATTTCTAACCTAATCTATCTAACTGATAAGCCAAGATTAAGTCGTTTGGCAATCAAATTCACTAACCTATCAGCAATCAATTTAAAACTAATTAGTCAAGATTAGGTTGTTTGACTAGTCAGAAGTGTGTTTTCAGGAGTGGCATTCAAGCTTGCACACTTTCAGAATTTATTTCTCTTTTTGGTATGGGGTTGTACCTTTATTGTTTTTACAAACTACCCTCTTTTCTTTCTTTTATTGTTTTTGTATTTTTTATTTTTCTAACTTTGAATGCGATGATGGATGAAATAGTTATAATGGAAAAAGGATAAAAAGGCTTCAAAACAAGGCATGGATCAAGAGAAGTAATGTTTGAGCATCCTGCCATTGACAAGACCCCCAAACAGTTCAGCTCCATTCAACTCTTGCAAGAAAAAGGCATTGTTACCAGCAGTTGAATGAATGAGATAAGGGCCAAGCCATAAGTTGTCAAATTTGCCATGCTTGCCCTTGTCTTCCCTCCTTGAGTCCCACTTTAAAACTTTGTCCCCAACATTAAAATTGCTGGCCTTGTTCTTCTGTCAAAAAGCTTTTTGATGCTGTCCTGCTTTTGTAATGCTTTCTTATAAACCTCCTCTTTGGTTTGCTGAAGGTGAATGGTCTGATTTATCCTTTTGATCGTGTCATTGTCTTCAGACTGCACCTCTTGAATCAACTTCATAACTGGTACACCAAGGCTGGTAGGAAAAATTGCATCAGTACCATACACAAGCTGGAAAGGTGACATTCCAATAGATTTATTCAAAGTCAATACGTCAGCCCAAAGTGCATGAACAAGCTTTGTGTGCCAAGATTTCTTGTTATCCTCCAACAGCTTCTTGATTATGTTCACCAAACTCAGGTTTGAGGATTCTGCTAGTCCATTACCTTGAGGGTAATAGGTCGTGGAATGATCCAATGTTATTTGATATTTGTGACAGAATTCAACCATCTTCTTTGATCCAAATTCTACTGCATTATCAGTGATGATCTTGGTAGGACAGCCAAATCTAGAGAGAATATTAGTCTCTATGAATTTTATAATGACAGAATCATTGGCTTGCCTACAAGGGATGGCTTCTATCCATTTAGTGAAGTAGTCTGTGGCAATGATAATCCATTTATGCTGGGCAGATGATGGTGGATGGATTTCTCCTATGAATTCAAGTCCCCACTGTTGAAAAGGAGCTTCAACAGTGATTGGATGCAGAGGCAAGGGTAGCAATTTCTTTTTGCCTTCAAAAATTTGGCATTTGTGACAGGAAATTATCATCTTGTGCACATGTTGTGATGCAGTTGTAGTATTACTGGCATCATATAATGGTATTTTGGATTGATAGTCTTGTGGAAGATTGACTAAGGGAACAGGAAGGAATAAGGGAGCATACCATGCTGCCACGATATGTGGTGGGGGTGGATTTACAAGAGGTGGGTTAACAAGAGGGAAAGTGGGCTGGAGTGGAGTGGTTTGGACAGTGGATGTAGGATGAGCAGAAGTGGATGGAACATCAGTAGATTGCTGAGCTGATCTTGGATGAGAGGCACCTAAGTTGTGAAGGAAATGTAAATCAGGAGGTGTTTTTTCTCTACTACCAGGATGTTCACTTGTTTCCGGGGATGAAAGTGAAGACTCAGAATCTAGCTGATCTAAATCATCAAGAGACCTAATTCTAAATGGATTTCTTAAGTCTACTTGTGATTGTTGTAGAGCTGCAAGATTTTCAGGAACTGAATTAGCTCTCAAGGGTGATCTGAAAACAGTTGAAAATTTTATCTTAGGATACTTCCTAAGGATACTTTCTAGGTTATCAACTATCTCAGGTGGGTTTGGGTCAGGGTTGGCTCTAGTATGAATCTTCCTAGGAGCCACTATGCTATGTTTTTCAGACCCAACTAAACAAGAACAATTTAACCAGATATGACAATCTTTAAGAGGCTAACTGATCTTTCAAACAAGAAAATTTTCATCCTAAAATCCTCTTACTGAGCTTAAATGATGTTACAATTATTATGGGTCTTCCCAGTGGAGTCTTAAGGTCTATTTAGGATTGTGGAGTCGCCAAGTGGAATTTTTTATCTCTTTTGAAGGTAAAAGGTTTTATGGTCCACCACCATGTTTATTGAATACCAATCTGAAATATTTTTTGGTTTTCTGAGTTATTTTTCTGTGCTATTGGTTCTTAAGAGTGTCCTAAATCTATTTTGAAAACTTAGCTACGGTTATGAGACAAAGACAGTCTACTCTTATGGCTAAGCTAGCTAATCTTTCAAGGTTTGATAAGGTCTTATGAGAATCCTAGGGTTTACCTAGTTTGTCACTGATTCAAACAAGTTTTATCATGATTACCAGTTGCTTGGTAGTGCTTGAAAAGGGCTGATTTTACTCACTGAACACTAAGTGTTTGTCCAGAAATCTTATACCTGGTGGGCTAACTGGCTAACAAAATGAAGGTCATTTGAATCAAGGGATGTCTGGTATCTTATGATTGCATTAAACTTAAAAATTACTCAGAACTTCCCCAGCGGAGTCGTCAAAGATGTTAGGAATCTGTAATTAGCAATATTGGCAAAGTCCAACTGCAGAGACAACATTATTTCAACCACTTTGGGATTCTAAGATCTAGCCCTCCTGAATCCAGAGAGGGATCTCTCCAATAAGTGCGAAGATTGGATTTATCTTTAAGGCTTTTGTGTAATGATATTAGGCTAGTTATGAAGGCTGAAGGTTTTTTTTGTTTTTGGATGGTTAAGCATGATTATTAGTTAAGCGGAATGTCCTAAATGGAAAGAGTTTCAAAGGTATGAAGTTGCAAGGAATCAGAAAAAGCTTTGGCTGATTAGATAGATATAACACTGGTTTTTAGTCCATTGGGCTATGGAGTCATAGTATGGATTAATTGAACAACAAGGTTCAAGAGTGGTCCATGGGGCAAGTCATCTATATCTAAGGATCTCTTTAAATTTTGATTTATGGAATGAAATGATACAACAAGAAGGGGAATTCAAACATATGAAGAACAAAGAGTAGCCTAAGATCAGTTAAGTACTTTGAAACTATCCTGCTTTTGGCATGCACTTAAGAGAGACATAAAAGTAATCTAAGATCTGGTAAGTACTTCGAAACTAGCCAGCTTTTGATGCACTTTTAATAGAAAACATCTTAAAAACATAGGTAAACTTTAAAATCAACTGTTGGAGAAGAAACTAGAGGACAGGGCTCACCATAAATTTTCTCTAGCTCTGCTTTACTTAGTGAACTTTCAAGACAAACACACAAGATAACAAAGAATAGTCTAAGATCAGGTAAGGACTTTTAACCTAGCCTGCTTTCAACATACTCCAAGGGAAACTTTCAGATAGTCTTTGGGGATAAAACTAAAGGACAGGGCTCACCATTACTTCCTTAGTTCATCTCTACTTACTATAAAATGAAAATAACATTCAAGAAAAACATTCAGCTCAGACAGTAGGACGAGGGAATGCCAGCATTCCTAACTGCTTAAGTTGAATTAAATCATTCCTAAACAACACAATTTGGAAGAAAACATGTAGATAAATATTATCAGTCAGAGAAGGGCACTGATATACAGTAAATCCTAACTCTATAATTAATGTTCTTTATCAGAGAAGATGGACAGAATGGAAACAGAAATAAAATAACATCATTGTTGACATAGACCAAGATCCCATAAATCAGCTTGTATTGATGCTTCAAACCAGTTACAATCTTCAAGTCCAATGTTTCAATTTAGCAATCATATTCACTTCTCAGCCTAAATTATGTGACTACAAACAGAGCTTCAATAGCCAGTGAACACTATTTACAAGTAGAAGCTTCGAGTTCAAGTATATTTCAAATTTCTGCAACCAACCTTTACAATGAACTCCTCAATGATATTTTATAGAAGGATGAGGAGGTCGAAAGAGAAATATCTAAGGTTTCAATTAATACAGATTTAGTACTTCTCAGCCTTTGAGGGGCTCAATGGAGAAGTTTACAAATATTTGTCTGCATTAATTGTTTTACATTTAAGAGCTAAGCTCGGTGGGAGCTTTTGTTGACTTTAAGGCTTTGTTTTAAGATAGAATAACTCTGCTGATATTTTTTGCATTGAGTTCCTTTGGCAGAATTAACTATTCAGCTGCGTTGAGGAAAATATCTGATGTTCTGATAATAACTCGGCCTCTGTTGAATGCATTGAGGCTATAGGTGGTATTAGGTCGCTGAGAGGAATCAATTTGCCTCTGATGTGGCAATGGAGGCCTTTCTGTCTGAAATATCTTTTTTATTTTCCTTTAATCACTGCTAATCTACTTTAAATCTGTGTTTAAATAAGTGGATTAGGCTTTAACCTCCAGTTCTGCTTTGTTTTAGTCTTCAACACTGATACTCTTCATTTATTTCAATTGTCTGTGTCTTGTTTATGTGCAGGTGCGGCAGGGACTCTTATGGCATCAGTGCCCATGACGCACTGATGAAATGTGGAGCGAACCCCATAGATGGACATCTTTTCATGAACAAAGGTCCAAGGGATCATCATCCCTAGTCTTCAAATTTCTTTTTAAAGCAATGGAAATCCTATTGAAACCTGCAAAACACACAAAAACGTTAAGAAATCCTGCATTAATGGGTAATATTTCTTCAGAATTTGTGGGGAGGAGCAAGGCCATTGGATGAGGGCAACCAACAATGGAGATCTGTTCGCAGAGGTCAAAGGGAGAGCAATAGGAGCAAATGGTGGGGACTTTAAGTTAAGACCGTTGATCTTGCAAAGATCAACGGTCGGGAGAAAATGTAACAATATAATGCGATGGAGTCACTTTATAATGAAATTGGATGAAAAACAAAGAAAATAGGTGAAATTTCCTTCGGCGGAGGTAAAATGCATAGGAGAGGAATTCGGGGTTCGGAAATAATCCCGGCTGTTGGATGCGATAAGCCCACGGAGATCAACGGATATGATAGCTCGTTGAAAGTCCTTTGGAAAAGGTGGAGGGTGCTAGAACAATGCGAAAATGGTCTAGGACTGTTGATCTACAAAGATCGACGGCGGGAAGCACGCGCGATGGGAAGTGGTTTCGGGGGTAAAACAGTTGTTTTCGCGCGGTGATTAGGCGGGTAGGTTGTTTTTTATTTTTGAATGCGATATGCGTCCCTGCCCAACACGTGGATTTTGAATACCACCCATACCGCATGGCCCTCAGAGAATTAACGTGTGCACGTGAAGTTACGCGAAAATGCGTGCTAACCATTGGATCTGGGGTCTCAGATCTAACGGTGTGGAGTGAGCGCGATATTGATAAGATGTGTGGGCGGATGAGTGGTAGGATGGATTCGATTTGATCCGTTGGATGAATGAAATGGACAACTTAGATTAAACTGAGGAGGGCAGGAGCCACAGGGGGCAGGCCTATCGGGGTTAATATGAGCCGTTAGATGCACAGGATCAACGGCTAAGATTAAAACTGGGGAAAAAATGAAATGATATACAGGTGGAAAAAGGTTAAATATGAGCCATTGATCTGCAGAGATCAACGGCCGGGATTGGTCTTTGAAACTTTATACAGTAGGTTATGAAATTAACCAAAGTTGGGAGATGCGATCTAGACCATCCGATCTGGACACGTGGATGACCCAGATGCAATTGGAGGCATGCGATCGGCGAGGAAGAAAAACTGAATGGCGCCGACGCGATTGAGCGATGGCTATCGATCTGTAGATCAGATCGATGGTGGAGAATGGATCGGGGACCGCCAATTGGAGTTTGCAAATAAAAAATATAATGCGCCCAATGAAAAGTGTCGATGCGAGATTGCGCAGACCATCAGATTGGTCAAATGATCAACGGCGGAGATGAGTTTGGCCAATGAACGGCGGACCCACTTTATAATATATATAAAAACCAAAAATTAAAAGAAATGCAAAGGTTTATTTGCGTTGGGTGGGTTTATTTATACAAGGTTAGGCGCCCATCTGTGGGACCTTGGTTTTATACGTAAAAAAAAAGGCTCGTGGCTTATACATAGAAAGGGCCAATCAGGATTGGGCCTTCGAGCTTTTCAATATACCCATTTTAAATTAAAAAAACATTGCTTCGGCGGGTTAAGACCAAAACTTAGGAAAAGTGGGTTTATGAATTTATAAAGGGAAATATGCATTGGGGATGGTTTATTACAAGGTTTAAGCGTCGGATGCGGGCCCAAGGGTTATGTGAAGCAGTGATTGGATCGGCGCCTATGTAATAAGGGGCCAATTGCATCGGAGATCTCAATGAGGCAAAAAGACATTGCGTGTTGTGTTTTGTTCCGATGCAATAAGCGCTCGGGATCATTAGCGCTCGGTTCCAACACCAAGGCATATGTGGGGAAGTGGTTTAGGACTTAGCCCAAAGGGGCTTAAGCCCATAATACAAAAATGTATCTTTTTATGAAAATTTTCAAATTTTTTGGTGGATTTGGGGGTTTCGGCAAAGTTTAAAAGTGATTTTTAAACTTTGTAAAAATGATGTTTATGAAGGGGAAAGGGGAAAAATGGAAAAATAGAGGAATTCCATAGGGAATGAAAGGGTAAAAATGAAGGTTAGCCTGAAGTGAAAAAGGAAGGGAATAAATGGTGTTTGCAGCAGTCTTTTCTCTATGAAATCAGTAGAATTTCAGAGTTTGAAATGGAAATCCCAGTGAAGATTTAAACAAAGGGCCTGATGTCTTCATGAGTCTTCAAGAGATAACATTTTTAGCAATAAAATTGTTTCTTGAAGGCTCGAAAAATGATTTAGCCACCTTTTGGTATAACAAATTTTATAGGTGGTTAACAGTCCCAAGAAACTTGATGGAGTAAACCTATAGTGATTGAACACATACATCTAAATATGTTGTTGTTAGAAATTTACTGGAGAAATAATAAATTTACCGAGAGGAACAAAAAACCATAAAATATCGAACAACAAATCATAAACATAAACAAATATGTTTATCCAGGAAAACCCCCAAATCTCAGGCAAAACCCAACCAATGAAATTTCATTAAGTATTGGCCAAAACCCTGGCCAATCCAGCCAAGTGAGCCTTCACCGCTCACCTCCAGGCCTTCATTATAATGAAGTATTCCCAACCTTTTATAGGCTCCATTACACGCAATACCATGGGCTGTGATCCAAAACCACTACTATTTACCCTAGTCAACATTGACTCTATCCAGAGTCAAGTTTACCTAACAATTCCCCCTTAAACTTGACTTGGGGTTTCTTGACTAAATCCAGCCAAAATTGCTAAGTGAGACAACCCTGCTCACTCTAGCTCTTCCCCCCTCAAATTTTTTTTTTTTAACCCAGGTAATTGTTAACTTGACATCCCCCCTATCACCTTGATCTAACCCAGACTTTACCAATGATTACCCAGGGGTACGCATGCCATACCGGGTCTTACAGCAGTATGCCCATTTACATGTAATAAATTAACTCCATTATAATAATAATATTTTTTTTTGTTTCATTGTTACTCTCTTTGTACATATAAAATCAATATCCATATAAAAAGAACCCATCTACCAGATTACATGGGTCACTAGCCTCTGTAACCGCCAGTCCTCTAGGATTTCTCTTCAGATACATGGTTCATCAATTAATTAATCCACGTGCACATATCCTCTCTCATTTTGACAGAATTTTCTCTCCTAGCGCACCGAAATTCAATGGCTCTGATACCATTTGTTAGAAATTTACCGGAGAAATAATAAATTTACCGAGAGGAACAAAAAACCATAAAATAACTAGCAACAAATCATAAACATAAACAAAGATGTTTATCCGGGAAAACCCCCAAATCTCAGGCAAAACCCAAAAAATTAAATTTCATTAAGTATTGGCCGAAACCCTGGCCAATCCGGCCAAGTGAGCCTTCACCGCTCACCTCCAGGCCTACATTACAATGAAGTATTCCCAGCCTTTTATAGGCTCCATTACATGCAATACCATGGGCTGAAAACCATGGGTGCACAATACCATGTGCTCCAAAACCACTACTATTTACCCTAGTCATCATTGACTCTATCCAGAGTCAAGTTTACCTAACAGTTGTATGTTCAGTAAGAATGGGCTGGATACGAATGGGAAGTATACAAAGAGAATGTCAAGCCGCTTAAGGAAGGCTGAAAGGTCAAACTGCTCAACTAGGCCCTCAAAGCTCAACAACGCATATCCTTTAAGAACTCCTTCCACGACGAGCACAGGAAGCTGATCGAGGCTATTGAAAAATACAGTAGCGAAGATCCTCTGAAACCATGGATCAACTGGTTACTGAAAAGACATTAAAATCCACAAAAGAAAAGCATGTATTGAGAACATCGATCTTCTAAAAGTTCAAAGAGAAATAAAGGCACCCATGCATCCACTAGCGCCAGAAGTCAGTGTCACCACAGAGGTCTCGCATTCTATTTCCATGATCGCTACAAAGACCAAATTTAATCTAAATTTTCTTGTAGGGAAGGAGACTCTAATTTCACTGAATCGTTTTAATCCCTTCCTTGGGAGATTAAATTCAATTTTCAACCTCTCGAGAGGGTTCCGCTCAATAAACTCGAAAATTCTGAGGCTAAACATGGAAATTGACCTAAAAATTAATCGATGCCCACCAAAATGCCCTTATATTATTTCAATGTAAGCCAAAAATTTCCTAAATATGGGACAACCAGTACCATATTGGTTAGAAAAATCATTAATATTCACCAAATCAAGTTTCAAAAGTGAGCAATTGAGCATAGAAACTTGATGTGCTCGGAATTTGTTGGGCATCGAAACAACAGTTATCATCTCATGCTCCTGGAAATTTATCTGAAATTTTGGGGAACTGAAAAATGCGTCAAATCAACTGAAAATGGGTTATTTGGCACCAAATGGATAAAAATGAATCAATATCCACATAGTTTCGTGCTCTATATGCCTTATGAATTCATTCGGTCAAAGAAAGAACATGTGTCATCTCATGCTCCTCTCAATTTATGTGAACTTTTGGGGCATTGAAAACCGCGGAAAGTCGACTAAAAATGGGTTATTTGGCACTGAATGGATTAAAACAAAATGTAGCAACTTCCACAGAATTCAACGCTCTGTATGTTTTCTGAATTCATTTATTCAAGGACAACGAACAACAGAGCCAAGGCAGGAAGGATTGTATCTAAGAATTACGAGTTTTCGTTTATTGGTATCAAGTTAAAAATGATGTCTAGAAGTGACATATTATTACATCTTCCAAAAATGATAAGCTCCCCATATATCATTATATAACAATGGACAGACTCTCTTTCTAAATTAAAGAGAATCTTCATTTATTTATTTTATGGTGGGCGTGTTTTTTTTGTCTTAATATTTTATTTTATTTTTTCCTCGGAGTTCCTTTTAGTTGTTTTTGGTTATACAGGGATGCTCTGGTGGGATTTAGGCCTCAACGTTTGAATCTAAGGCTCTGATACCATATGTGAAGACCTAACTTAGATCTTTTAACTGAACCTAGAATTAGCTTTTAAATTAAATACAACATGAATAAAAATAGCATATTTATAGGTCAACATTTATTTTATGATAAAATAAAAGTAAAATTCATTTGCAACATATTAAAGTAAGAAATTTCATTGCAACAATTTACATAAGTAATCAAAAAATCGAAGAATACCTCTATCAATAGCTTGGTTGAGATGCTCTTGATTTTTATTGAGATTCTCTTGTTGTGTTACCCGATTGGATCTACCTCCCAGCCAACTAGGAATGATTTCCTAGCCCAAGGAACCTCCACAGGATCCCTAGCCCTCTGAGCCCAAGTCCAACCAGCTCTAATGTGTCCAAGTTAGAATCAACACCATCCAATAGATCTAAGTTTGATTCCTTTCATTTTCTCTCCATTCTCTCCCTTCTCTTTCTCCACACTTCCTCTCCAAAATAAATTCCTCCAATGCCAAACAAGACCAAGGATTTCTCCATTCTCCTCTCATCCTCCTTCCCTTTTATGTCTCTCCCTCTCATCCACCTCAACTAATTACCATTAATTCCATGACTACCCCCTCATCCTTTTAATTTATTAACCTTGACTTTCTTACCAAATATTATCCAAAAGTAGATATGAATATAGATATTTTATTCAAAAATAAATGGGAGAAGACCATACCTTATCTAAATGTAGATTTGAGAAGACATATTGGGTATACAAGATCTAGATGTTTGATTTAGAAATAAATGAGAGAAGACCATACCTTGTTTAAAAATAGATTTGAGAAGACATATTAGGTATACAAAATCTAGATATTTGATTCAAAAATAAATGAGAGAAGACCATACCTGATCTAAAGTAGATTTGAGGAGACATTAAAAATGAAATAACAAATAATAAAAGTCATATCAGTAAATATAAAATAAAACTACAAATTCACAAGTGTAGATATTACTCAAAATTTATAAGTCATTATTTACAGATTAATTAATCAAAATTTCCTTGATAGGATCAAGTGGGGTGTTGTACCTTAAGAGATATCCCCTTAGCTGTGATAAGGAATCAGTGCTTAAGCCATTTATATAATTATGTGACAAAATTATTTGTCTCTGTTTAATAACCCTCAATTATTTATCATTAAACCCTCAAATATCAAATATAATGAACATCTCACAATGATGTCATTTGCTTATGTTGAATGAAATGACCAGAAGAAAATGAAAGAAGGAAGTCCAAACTGATATGCTGTTACACATAATATATCGTCTCAAACCCCAGAAGAATTAACAGTTAAAACAAAGGAGCGTTAATTAAGGATTTTAACTCTTACTTACATAGGTAAAAAGAGATTTGTTTCTCATTACTTCATTTTATTCAAAGATAGAAAACACAAAATGAAAACTTGAACACATATTAACATAAACATATTCCAGAAACTTGCTTCTCATTCATTCATCTTTGAAAAATTTGAGTAAAAAATTATAGTCTGAAGGTCCAAAACTTGGAACCTTCCTTCTTCTAAATTATTACATTAAATACAATAAAAATCAGTTTGAAACTGCTACAACTGATCCTAACTACCTCAACTACTGAGGATTTTGAAGGCTATCTTTTACATACTCCCAAAAAGTCTTATTACATTTACATCATCTCTGAAAGATTATAATAACATAAAAATTTACACCCTAATCTATGTGTTGAATGTGAACAGCTGACAATGTTGCTGCATTTCCCATATGAGCTTCTGATTTGTCTTTCTTTGTAATGTCCCAAATGGGGAAATTTTTTCTTTTTCGGGAATATCTTCAGATATTCCTAATTTCCATCTCCAGGAGTATTAACAATCAAAACTGAACTATTTCAGAGATTGACTGCAGGGGAATTTATTGGATATTTCAACTTCACAAGGAAGGATGAGATCCAGAGGCTACATGGCCCACCAGCAGACTCTGCCAATAGAACTTATCAAGAGCTAATAATTCCCTTCAAGGAATTTCTGCAACAGCTACCCATGAGGACACTGTATAAGGAAGCTCATGTGAAAATAAGGCCATCCAATGCTAGGATGCCTTAGAAAATATCTAATACCAACTCCCTGCAGAATATAGGCTCAAAGAAATAACCTTAAGTAGGTTATTCAAATCTCCCACCAACATGTATACCGAAACAATGCTCAATAAGGGAATCTTCAGCAGCATGAAAACTTCAATATGAACAACAGTGAAATTATGCAACATATAATTCCATAAGAGTACAAATCTGATACAAAATGTATAGCAGCAAATATTATACAAGATCCTTGAGGAAAAGACCTCTCAAGGTGAGTGCAAATCAGCCTCCAAGGAAAATGTACATAAGCAAGAGAATACATTGCTGCATAAAACCCATCTACTCTATAACTGCGCATTCCATGAGGGAAAATGACTGCAGACTGGTATATATAAGAATATATAACAATTCATGCTCAAATTAAGATGGGGGAGCAAGATCTCAACCCCAAAAAACATTATTGCCTCAATCCTCCAAGGGATTGGCTAAAATACATAAAATAGGAAAATGTTGGAGTTGCAGTGTAGCTGCTGCAAATCAAATACAATACAACATAGGAGAAAGGAAAAATATGCTGCAATGACAATGAAACATCCTCCAATGATCTCCAAAGTGAAGGAGCTGATCTCCTTCCAGAAGATTGCACTCACTAGTGCACAAAATGAGCTCCACCTACAAACCCTCACTGAGAATAATGTTGTAAGAGAAAGGGACTACGCTGGGCATGAGGAGAAACAATGGCCCAATGCCAAGATCTGCAATAAACAGCTCCGGAATATCCTTTTCTGATCTCCTAGAGAAAGAGATGGCTCCTCCTCTATAGAACAACTCCGGAAATGTGATGATGAAGGTCCCTCACTGCAACACCAGCAACTCTAGCGTTCTCTTGCTGCAAGAATAACACAATAGATATAGATGACTACTTTGGCCTCAAGCCATGGTGTGAGGAAGATGAAAAACAATCTCTCCATGGCCTCCCATGGGAGAGAAGGGAATTCCTCAACAGGAATCCCTCTTGTGCTAAACAACAACAAGTTGAAGAGAGCTTCAACTTCGAATTCTATTTTCCAAAACTAACTCCACAATAGCTCTCCTTCATCTTTTATGCAAAGCATGCATGGACCCCACTCACATTAGGGTTTCTCTCATTTCAAATTTCCCTCCACTCCAACTACGCAATCTTCTTGTGCAAGATTCCCCTCTTAGGGTACGTTGTTGACTTTGGTCAACCATGGTCTAGCTCACTTGCTTTTGGCCATTTTGACACTTGGGGCTGCCATATTAAGCCAATTAAATGACTTTTGCACCTTAAGAGTGTTTATTAAGTTGCTACAATGGGTCCCCTTATCCATTTTATTCCTTTTATTAAAATAAAAGAAAAATTAATGTTCCAAATACTTTATTTCAAAATTTGGAACATTACAT